>JAQFYE010000047.1:0-67704 GCA_034694305.1 Protaphorura glebata
ATTTATACCCTCTCTGACTTCACTTTATAAATCATTTAAGGGCACACGTGACACGTGCAAAATATTTGGTTTTGGACTGGCTATGAGTATTTTTGTTGTATTTTCGTTTTGCGGTAAGTACTGTGAATTTACATTTTTTTTTTCAACCCGCAGCTTCATAGAAGACGTTAAAACAACAAAGGGTATTTCAAACACTTTTTATTGACGGAAGTATCGTTTATAATTCGTCGAGTTACAGACATAACCACTAGGTTCCAAAGTTCACAATGAGGTTTCAAATCTCAACGGCACTTCTTTCAGGAGAATAGCAATAAGAACGACAAGGAGTTGGAAAATGACTGTTTAGCGAATTGTCGCTTTCGCAAAAAGACGGGCATTAACACCGGTTTAGCTAATACAAAATGGACATCTTTTAGTAACCCCAGTTTCATGAAAACCCCAAAAACGAGTAAAATGGTAAAAACAAAAATGTGACACGGGTAACCCGGACTTAATGCATTAAGTGTGAAGATAGACATGGATTGATCAAGTTTATTTGTACACAACTCCATTTGATCAACTATTTAAATTGTTTCGGTGGATATTCTCTCGTTTAAAGGTTTCTAAAATCGTCCGGGTTTAAAACAACAATACGGACACATCAAAATTGACTTCCTAGTGTTTAAGCACCTAGTTGTTCCCGGTGTGTGCAGAGTGTGGTGAAGTGTATTGAGTGAGACGAAATAATTAATAGACTGCATGTAGAACATAACCAGGCAGGTAGTTATAACATATAATGTAGTCATGCAATGACTCCAGGTAGTCGTTCCTCGTCGCATCACGTGATTGAGCTTAATTTTATATTCTCCTACCTGACCCGAACCGATCGGTCTATACCACTCACGTAACTGTAACTATGTTTGTAATGTAATGTAAAGTCGTGTATTTTGTATTTCGGTTTTTGGGGTTTCGTGATAGCGTGATGTTCACTATTTGGCGTAGAGGTGTTGACGGCGTGTCTTTGAAATATTTCTCAACACGACTTACTTAAGTCTCTTATTAGGCCAACTCCAGAACGGAACCACTGGAATGGAATATCGTATTGTTTGTACTTCTTATACCAGTCATTCTTGTTTAGTTCCAACCTGTTTGATTGATTCATCATTCATAGTCCAGGAAATTTGGCATCATGCGATGAAATGTAATGCGATTCCTGATACTTAACCCTGATATGGCAATGAGTAACATTCATATAAAACTTACTTAATAAAAAATATTAAGTATACACCTGTTAATTAACATTCGCCTGTCAGCTTGGTCACACATCATCGCATGTTTTCAAGCGGGATTGCATAGCTTCCTAGGAATGTGTTCATACAAGTAAGGAAAAACGTGTGGAGGAAAACCTCTTTAACGCGGCCGTTGTACCATGTCCACCAGTAAAATTTCACCCTTACCATAGCGAGCTCCAAGGACTGTTCTGACTGATTAAGCGTTCGTACTTCATTTGAGATCATCCGATAAAATTTAATGCGGACGCTGATTCGTAACTATGTATACTAATTAATACGGTCGTATTTATACGAAAACTGCGTCATATGTAACTCACGTCAGTCAGTTGTACCAGTCCAGGAAACAGGAGTCTGGTTGAACTTGACAGGTGCGACTATAATAATTTGAACCTGGTGCTTGCCTCTCCAGTACCATACTAACTTCGTTCGTTATAAAAAGAAACCAAGATTTACTTGTTCTATCACTATCAGAGATAATTCAAGTGGCCCTGCCTGCCTGGCTAACACAACAACAAGTTGTCAAGTGCGAATAAATCAGTGAAAACAAGATTTTCAGTATTTTGTAGGCAATCCAGTCGCAACGGTGTTAGGAATAGTAGGCCGCTGATTCGGACAGATTCTATCAGACAAGGCTCGGACTATAGTTACAGAGAAGGGACTCCCCTTGGAGTCGGTAAACAGAAACACGAAAGTTGAAGTCACTGTGGACACTTAGCGATGTCAAAGGACTCTCCGCTTGATTAATGACCCAAAAGTTGTTCAGATCTGGTCAACAAACCCTTTTTGCTATCAAAATCCTTCCTCGCTCTGTCCAGTGAGAGGAAAGGAATTGGGGAAGAAATTTCCTTCACAATCTTCACCTTAATGCCTTCTTCAAAATAAATCTTCATCACAACTCCTCACGTTCTTGATTAGCTGTGAAGATTTTTTTAAAACCAAGGCAAGGAAACAAAAACAAAGGCACGTCTTAAGTCGGTACATATTTTTGACAGCTTTCAAATTTCTGATCTTTAGGAGAAAAAACTCTCCTTTCTGAAGTAAGTAATTAGGCCGACAGTGCAAGGAGAATTTTGAGATAAAACTAATGTAAGCCATCAATTAATTGGGCCAGCGCACTTGTACTCCTAAACACTATATTTGTAAATTCTCCCATCTTGCACTGAACATTAAGACTAATTAAGCGATACAATCCTTAATTAAGTTTTACAACAGGGGATTTTGAATTGATTCGTCAAGGGGAACCGCATCGTATTGAGCTGGTGCTCCCATGCAGTTAAGACTACATGACCTGTTCATATAAAACACGTTCTGCATCTCCCCATATGCCTTACCTTACCTGAGTATGACATAAATAAACAGACAACTCATAAAGAACTGAAATCTCATGTAAAAATGTCAAATGGATAATAGATGTGGCCGTAGAAGTCATCATAAATAAAAAGCTCGGAATCGGGACAATGGATTCAACCCATACACTACTTATGCCTCGCCTCGCCTTGCCTTCAGTGAGTAGGCACTGAAAAACTGGATGCCTAATTTCTCTCTATCCATATGTAATGTAAGTTGATTTTGAGAAAGCCAAGGCATCGCATTTAAAATATTCAACATCTCCAGGGTAGGCTACGGAAAGAACATATCTCTTTTCTCTTGTTTTTCTCAAACATTTCACTTTGCGTGAGTGGAATTATCATTTTCAGTGGTTGGTTATTGTTGGCTATAGCCAAACTGATCCTGCAGGGTTGTGCCCTTTTAACACAAAACCCTTTTCAACTTTGGTCATTACATTTTCACAACTATATAACCGAAACGTACAAAGAAATTGCACTTTTTAGTTGTTCTGATTTAATATGAATACGCGAACGGACATGAATGGACGGTGGGATCGAATCCTCACCGTAGCGAAGCAACAAGTGACATATATGCCACGAGGCACTGACTAAAATCGGGTTACATAAATGAAGGTTCAATTTATCTCCATAATATCGTATGAGCAAAAAGACACGAATAGCACTCATACTGTTCATGGGGTTGCAAAATTGTAATTGTAATCGTGAAATCATAGCCGCGGATCTGTAATGTTTAGGTATGTTTAGAAAAATGCAGAAATGTGCATTTCGTGCACAATTTGGGCTTCTTACTGCTATTCTTGTCGAATGCATAATGCACATAAATGCACGTCGATTATATACAATGTCCTGCATTTTTGTGATTTGCGGACCGTAGTTTTCTATTGCGTTTATATAATTGTGGAAAATATTTCTTCTTCCGTGTAACCAAGTACGGTGATGTATAATTTAAAATCTAGAAATGAAGAATCGTTGCAAATTCAAGACTGGTTTTAATAACACACATTCGCAATGGAAGGGAGTCCACGGTTTGGGTTTCTAATGTTCGCATACATCTTGTATGTTGGCACTGAAGATAATTGTTGGTTTCCGCATAATTAAGCATACAGCAAGCATACGAATACGAATGAATTGAGAATTGAGTAGAAAAAATGAGTTGATCGTTAAACGATAAAAATTAGTTCGTATCTATCAATGGTGTGAGTATTTTCCCCTCAAAGGTTGAATTGCAGGATTTTTCTTCTTTCTACATTGGAAGAGATACCACACACATCTGACCTGAGTTACTTGGCGGACCAACATAACAATAAGTGGAGATCTCGTAGTCAGTGCGAGGAAAACGTACGACAATGGCATTCATATTAAAGTGAAGACGAGTTGTTCCAGTCCAGGCGGACTGTAACTTTTTATGTGTTTCTAATAGGATAGAAACTAATGGTTAGGAGTCAGCGTCGAACTTAATTGTATGTTAGACAGGTAATTATTGATATGATCGTGCAGCTCACTACATGGCTCCTACGACTACGACGAGACGGCAAAGGAATATTTTATTCATTCCATTCAAAGATTCTCACCTTACGAGAAAACTAAAGAAACTGACCTTCAATTGGATTAGCATACCAATGTGACCTCTCGTATATCTTATAAATCGAAAGGTGCTCTAATGACCACCTTAACCGGACGGCCACCTTCCTGGTAGAACCCCTATTCACGCACAGGTTTCAACACCGCCAGCGAAGTACGAATCAGTGGCTTTAATACCGATGAAATGAGCTTTGTTCACCGGCAATTCTTGAATGAAGAATGACCTTTAGTTTAACCGAGAAAGCATTGATTTTGAATATATTTTGAGTCCATTTTTATTCTGTACTTTGATAATCCTGTCGGATATTTCTGACCTAACAAAACAACTGCGTATTTCCCCTGCGTACGAGCGTTATGCCCAATTAAGTAACCAATTCCAACCGTCATTGGGCTGGAATTTCATCCGATTTGGATTCGGAATCCAATTTTATATATTTTGTATGTTAAGATATATGACTCTACAAAAGTTAAAACAAGGGAATCAAATTATTTCAAATCACACAGTTTATCTTTAGACAACTGCTGTGAACTTTGAAGTGAAAAGAAGACTGACAAGTTTGTTTGTGTACACATTTGGAGATGAGTGAGAAGATTAGTCGTTTGAGTGACTTTGTATTGTCATCCCCAGTTCTTTTTTGTAACCAATTTAAGTCAAAACAGACAGAAGCATTAAGTTTCTACGAATGATTTGAACGGATTTGTCCTTCTAAGAAGTAAAGACAAAAGGACCTAATTGCTATCCCAGCTTATTTTTAGAATAATAATACCAGTTGAAAAGTTATGATGTTTAAATTAATGCAACTTGGGTGAGTATCCTCCCCAAATAAAAATTTCCATTAGATAATTTTCCTTTTTATTGAAAGGTGCACTTCGTAATTTTGATTTATTATCACTTTCCACGCCCATACTTGAACATGCGTTGAAGTTCATAGCTTCCCGAGCAAACGAACTTGAGGCTTGCCAGAAAAACAGTGAGATAAACACTGTATCAAGAATTTATGGAGGATCAACATTTCATGCCCACCACAAAACTTTCTGATTTTTCATAGTGCCTCGTTGCTCAGCGATTTGAACGACCCATGGGACTTGAGATAAAATTATCTATGAAATGTATCGTCTAGATACGTGTCTGGTGACCAATCGTGTTGGCGTACCGGGTTGATCCAATGGTTATGGACCACTCTGTATACTCATTATGTGACGCAACCCACAATTTTTTAACTCAAGGGGGTTCAAGTAAATGAACAAAACTACTACCTGCACTACGCTGTAAGGCTCTCCATTTAAGATTTCTAATATCAGCTTAGTTTAGTTCAATTTTGGAAGCATCTCCAAATTGAGTTACAGTTATGTAAGGACGATATCGTGACGCCAAGAAGGAGCTAACTACAGAGATGTGGAGACAGTCTACCGATAATAAAGTCTCGGATCTGATTTTTTGGTGAGTACATAATCATATTCACAGGTGAGGAGATTGACAGGTGAGATCTCAGTAATGACTATAAAGGTAAACCAACCCAAATCATATCATATCTGCGCTCATCTTCCACTTGTTGAGATGTTGAGAAGGGCACTTGTCAATAATAATCATCACATATAAAGTTACGTGCCCAAATCTGGCAAGAAACAAATAATCCTTCTTATCCAAAATCCAAGATGAAGGGTTCAGTTTGGGTTTCATCAATGTTATTGTATTTTATACTTTATTATAAACTTTAACATTTAATCCTTAGGATCTTCTCTTATTATTTTCTCACAGTATACATTGTGTAAAGCAAAGTCGAAACAGAGTTACACTCACCTTTTTCATAATCAAGGTCTTTTGAGACACTCCATTGTCTTATTTAGATTAAATATGTTTATATCATTTTCCGTACACAAACAAGTACAGCGGATAAAAAGGAAAGAACGATTTAAGAGAATCAGCTGAGCGTGAAAATCCTAAAAAGTTACGCTCCCTACGTAATGTAGCATATGTATACTGTACTGAGCATGAATAGCATGTACCAGTAGATTCACCTGCGATTTTGCATCACTTGTCCGTATACATATATTTATCAGGGCAGTTGAACGTACTCGGTCTGCCATGTAATGTACGAAAAAAATTTGCAAAAATTCTTTAGTTCAAGAAAAGAAAAGAAATAATTATTAAATAAATCTTTCGTGTAAGTTCAGTTGGCATGACTTGCGGACACGATGCCGCCCCGCGGTTAAGGGCTAGATAATTAGCATTGGCAGCAACCAAAGAGTCTTAAACTCTAATTGTGGCCGAAATGGAACGGTGGATTGTGAATTGGATAATACTTGAAAAAACGAAATATATACGGCTGTGGCAAAACCTAGATTTTTTCCTCTCACTTGGAAAGGGTTGAAGCTTTTTTTAGACGTACACAAAAGACGTAACATTTTTGGTGTTACACTAAATAATTCCCTCAACTCTTTACGAGTTTATTTGATGACTCTTTTTGGCTTCTTTCCATTCACCCTTGAAAATCCATTATCTTAATCCCGACTAAATTGGGCGTACCAAGTAACGCTGAGTTGCAGTTAGTTGTTACCTCCGACAATCTTTAAGATTTAGACTGATTTTACGAAGATAAAAAAGGTGTATGGTTTTGCTGAGAGATAAATGAAGTCTTGATTCATGAGTTTAATGTGGAGAAGATGAACTGTACTGCTGTTTTCCCCCTTTAAATTTAATACCCTTTAATGTCTACGTCTGTGTACAATGCAAGATTATTTTTTATTTAACTTTTTTTACCTAATTACTAGGTGTAAATTTTTTGAGTTCTTTCCAAAAGGGGAGTGAGTGACCTTTTAGGTTCCAAGATTCTGTCTTGATTTTTTTAGAAACCGTTTTCTGTTTTAGTGCTCAATTTTAGGACGGCGTTGATGACTTCATTATCATCACGTCGTTTGCTTTACTTTTGCGAAATTACAGGGTAGGCCTGGTCGTAAAAGTAGAATTGTGTTTTGAATGCTCGCATCTCATCCATTGATTGCGAATTTATGACTGGAGCCTTTACTTTGCACTGTACTGCACTCTAATGCACATCTAGTAAAAAATTATCCGTTCGTTTTTTCCTTGCCTTCATAAAAATTACACCCAAAAAGGTGGTGCTTCGCTCCTACTCCCTCGGTGCTATGGGTAATGCAGGAACTGTGAATTTAGAGGTGAATTACTTCAAGGAAATAATTGTATGCCTGAGAAAAAGTCTAAATACAAATACTGACAATAAGTAAGTAACAATATTTACTTTGATTCGATTTGATTTATATTTTAAAGACTTACTGAGGGCACGAATTTCCTGTAACAAACGCACAACTTCTTCTGTTCGTAGTGCACATCAAGGAACCTAGACTACGCTCTCTTTAAAGGTTGGCCAGTACCGACCACAACGAGTTGTATACAATCCATGCACTTCATATTAGGTTGCCACGGGATTGCCCGTCAAATATTCATCAGTTGCAAAAATGGAGTGTTAGTATGGAAATTATTTTCAGTACTGGCCTACCTGTAGGGAAGATGGTTGGGTGCACATTGTAATTGAGATGAGCAATGCTTGTCTTGATTAACTATCTAATTCAAGCTTGTTTTTGCTGCTTCGTTGAATTTTGGTTTTTGATATCAAATGGTGTGGTTTTGATTTAGAAACTACCGCACTTGAATTTATACATTTTTGGAGTTCGAGTACGGTAACAAGCTGTGAGTAGTTCAATTTCATCTTGAACGCACGTCCAGCGGCCTTGCACTTAATTACTTCGGAAATTTTCTACGCCAAAATTGCAATAATGAGGGACACATGTAATATTAAATACGAACTCGTTCTATAGTTATTACATTTACGCCTCACTTCCTTCCAATCTCAGGCCTTATCTTTCCCATCCATCTATTTTACGCTACAGGCAGTGTGATTAATTCAGTCAGAGAACTAATTGTAGTTTGAAATAAATAATTACATATCTCTGGACATTCCTTGTAATTAAGGCGGAGAAAAATTGATTTCTGCATGCATAAAGGAGATACAAATCTCACTCGAGGGTCGCAACGCGATCAGGAACACATTCTCCCAAACCATAAACACAAACTATAAATGTTGAATATTCTTGAAAAGTTTCCGAACAGAGAAGAGTAAGAATGAGGTAAAAATGTATTAGTCGGAAATTATTGATGAAAAAATTCAACGCGTGTGGTTTGAGAAATTCCCACGTATAATTTAATTATCTTTGACATTTTTGAGAGTTATTATGCTAATACTGCAAAATTGCATCATATCACTCTGACAAATTAGTACACAAGACCACTTCCTGGGATAAAACACTAATTTGCATTAATATTTTGTTCCAGCCTTAGGGACGTTCTTAACCAATTGCATGGAACCTCTTTGTAAAATCCGACATCCTTACCAAGTAATGAAAACAAAATCAGAATCATAAGGCACAATACCGCTCAGCAATGTTACAGTGATATAATTCAATAGATAGATAGATAGTTTATTCAAGTGACGAGAAAATATAACATGTACGAACCAAATTTTAACATATGACTGAACTCTCGTATTTTTTCAAGTGTGTTACCAGATAGCGTATGTCAAGACGTGAATTTTGTTTATTTTATCTTATGATGAAGTCGTTACCGCCAGTATTGTATCAAAGAGTTGAAAATACTAAATCTCACATTTCTCGAGCAAATGAAACTCCAAATTCGTTGTCGTTTTCTTCCATACCATACCTCTTTGTTTAAGCAGAGGTCTGCCAATCAGATAAAGTAAATGAAAGCTTTAGATATTTTACGACGGTTTCTGATGAATCCCATAATTCTACTACTAGTTGGCCGTTGGCCCGATCCACTCAAATTTTCATCCGCTAAAGTACAACCAGTCTTGTTCTGCTCTGACCTCACAACGAACCAACTTTGCATGTCAAAGTCTTTTCCCGAGGCTCCGGTAGAATATGCCGTACTTGACTAAAAAATTTCTACCAGTGGATCAAAATTTAATCGGACAATTATGTTCCGGACACTCGGGTTGCTTATGACTACGCTAGAGTTTTACATGAAAAGTAGTTTCCTTGTTATGAAAGAGTAGATATTATTTTCAGACGTAGTACGTAGCATATTTTTCCCAGAGGAAGGTAAAAGGAGAGTAACGTCACCGGTAATGAGAAAAGAACATAAAGGGGGAAAATGTTACAACATTTCCTCTTTTTCTAGGAGCAGGACTATTTTGGTTCTTGTGAGGGAAGAACGTAAACGTGAACCCTGACTAGTTTCGCCGGACCAGACCGAAAAACCCAAATCGATATTTCCAACATCACACGTCAAAGTACTTTTTCTCCCGGGTTCCCTCACCTTTTCCTTATTGCCTTTCTCCATTGCTTGCACACTGCAATGCAAAAGTGTAATTCAGCCCTGTACGTATGAGTATGAAACTGAAACTGATATGCGTAGGAGTTTGAGTGAGTAAGGATTTTTACGTTCGAACTCTGACCCAAAACCATTTTAATTCGAAGCTAAACTCCCAAAGGCAGGTAGATAAACGAGAAAAACTTTTGAGACGTTTTCCAAGCCAAAAGCCGTCAATTATAAGTTCGAGTGAAAAATTGGGAATGATGCGCGATGAAGAATGAAAAATTTGTCGGTAAAGGGGAGAGAAATAATCAGTCAACGAAGACGTACAGAAAGGGATGAACGAAACAGAAAAATTTCTTTGACCAAAATTTAAACCCACCACTGTTGTTGTACATTCTAGCTGGAGGCAAAGTCGTTTCTCGTAATATGTACAAGAATACAAACCATAAAACAGCTGCTGTAGCTTAACTCTTCTAACTTTCTAGATTATTTGTGGTGGAGTGTGTCTGTCAAAAATGGACAAATTCAATTTGTATTAATTATTATATGAACAATATTGCACTATTGCCTGTGTGTGAACTGCACTGTGACTGTGACCATCATTTCGTTGTTTTACTGCACCGTGCCTAAACAATAAATAAAGAATTCCTTCGTTTCATAGTCTACTCCTACCAACCAGACAATAAATTATTAGAGTCTAATCAGACTCGAAAGTTCAGTCTACGTTCTTCCATCCAAAGTGGCTGGCATGTGAAATATACAGTACGAACCATACATACGAAGTGGAACACTTGAAACCCAGGCACTTTCTGATACTTCCGGCCCGTAAATTTTATTCTTCTTAATCACATTAACTCCAGCGCAATAACTTCCATTGTCGTGTCACCATTAATTACCTGGACAATACGCTTACCTTCCATGCATGCATTTGAACATCCAATTTGGTACCTTACTTCAAATACATTATATACTTACTCCTACTCGTGCTCTTTGCTCTATTTCCTCATTCCTCGCCCTTTAATTTTCTAAATTGACAAATAAGTTCAGGTTAAATTGTTCATAAAATTGAATCCACGTCCATTTCTTTTTCTTTCAAAGGCAAAGGGCCGAGAGCCGAGCTTTAATAGGACATTTCAAGTACTATTAGACTAATGCAAGGCACTGGATTCAGGACACTCAACAAAAAGCACTATCAATTTAATCATGTGTTTCATCCTCAGTTAACTACCACTTTCACTCCATAACAAAACTCACTCAGAGTCGTGTATTTCTACATACGAGGTACAAGATTACGACCTGAGGAGAAACAATATAGACCGGGCTGGTGTGGCTCTGGTCAGGTGAGTTTAATGGTCGAGACCCATAATACTGTATGTATGAACCCACGGATTCCTGGCTAAAGAAGATTTTGAAAAAAAAACTGGATAGTAATAATTTGCTATAGTATAGCGGTCGTGGTAGTGGCGATGGCGATCCAAAGACCAGAAATTATATATATGGTTTGATATGCCATGGGCATAAGAACGACGGCGCCGTTTGGTCCTGGCTCGTATGACTTAACCTCGTAGCCTTATGGACGGACGGACGGACGGCATTTATTTCCCTTACGTTAGTTACGCCACAAACTTTAAATACAATGATCAAAGGGGTATTATTAAGTGAAATTAAATCGAGTTCTTGGTGGATGGATGAGAATGAGATTTGAGATTCTCCTGGCTATCTGCCCATGTATTCGTCTCCTCAGAGTGCTTTCCAATCCAATCCAATCATTTTCATTCCTCACGGCTCTTTTCGACATTATAGTTTCTACATACTCCTATTGCATTGCACGCATACGCGAACCCAACTCTCTTCTCAAATCATCGGCTCAGCCCATCCGCCGTTTTTGTCACAACCTTCTATCCATTTCAGACACAGACTCCTGGCAACCATCCATACAGATTCATTCAAAGATGGTCGTCTCTCTCCAACCATTTTATCCAGACTATTATCTCATACACAAACTTATCTTTTAGTCCTTTTCGTAGGATTGGTAGGATGATCGATGTTCCAGAAGAACAACAGTGAATTTCTTGGTTTTTTCCCATGGCCAAAATTTGACAAAGTTATTCGCGAAAAATATAATCTAAAGCCAACATCTGCAGAAGTATTATGAAATGTTAGACTTATTAGTTGACAGTCTCCCAATAAATGGTCAAACATCCGCGTATTTTTCGTACCAGAATGGATTGGCTTTGAACTGGTGCTTTGTAGAGTGGAGAAGATCGCCATGCATTGTCTGCCCGAGCGATCGAATGATCGAGAATACGAGAATACCGAGGAAACCACAGGCCGCCGCTACATGTTCCACTCCTATGCGGTGGCGTTGTCAAAGTTTAAAAGATTGAATACACTCCTGTCTGAAACCAAATGCAATCGTGTGCAGAAATGTCAAAATTTCATGATATCAGTGTTACTCACATTTTGAAGAGAATACGGATACAGAAAAAGTAAACAAAGATAAGGAATCCAATTAACATCGAATGATTTTAAAATTAAGTACCTGACCTGATTGCCTCCACCCATTCATTAATGACCTGTCTTCAATAAGCTAGCTCTGCCGAGGACAATGAATGGAATGTTACAGACAATTAGAAAAAATCCGAGTCAAAGGTTGTGATAGACTAATTTTTGGTTCTCATAAGGATCGGATGGTCTGGTCTGACCGACGGCCGGGCCAAACAGCCAATTTATTGATTGAACTTCGAGCCGAACTAACACGCACGCAAGTCAAGGGCTTACTCCTTCTTCAACGTTCATTCTACAAATTGAAAATTGAAACTGACACCAGGCAAGGAATACGGACTGGGTCGTACGAATGACCAGACTCATAAACACTAGTTTTTACGCTACGCACAGGTCATTTTATTTTATCATTTATGACAAGTAATGTAGAGCGAGCGTAGGTAATTTTCTCTTAAGATAAATTATCAGTGTCCGTCCAACTTCCAAATTGGGTGATAAAACCGACCTTGGTTTGAAACGAAAGCTAATTGCAAAGTTTTGTATGTACATACGATAGGAAAAGTCAGAATTCTTGGTCGTCAAAATCTAACGTTCATTCTGGAGACTTTATAATAAGAGGGTTTCGAGAGCTTATCTTTGACGGAAATCCAAAGAGTTCTTAGTTTGGACGACGACGGAACGAAAATGGATGATGAAGGGAAGTGGCGCTTTTCCATCATTCAAGAACATTTCCTTCCTTTCGATTCCCCGGAGAAAGTCCACAATTTCTTTTCTACATACTCCGTATATACATACAATCTGAATATTTGCAAATGTTTCTCCAGAAAGTCACCCTGCTAGAAATGACATTAAGAAATAAGTGCCCCTTCCACAAAATTTCATACACATAGATCCGTGTACACGTGTGCATGATAATTTAGAAGCTATGGAATATTTCTCGTTATTTTACGCTCGTACTAGGACTTGGGGCTCTTACTCAGTTTGTTGGGAGCTCTATCTTCCATTTATTTCTTCGTATAAAATAATATGAGTCATTCCTTACGTCCAAGTCCAGGTGAGTACTGTAGTAAAATGTTAGCCCACAGAGAATGAAACCTGGAAGTTAGGGTCTAGTGATTTAGTGGACGTGACATTCGTCTCTTCCAGTCAGTCCATTTCATTCGAAACTCATTCAAATAAACTGCGTAACAACAGATTAAAGATAAACCTTGGTTCAAATTACTCAGAGGTAGTAAAACTGAGAGGGAAGAAAAATTCATTTTGATTTAAGAATCCCCCCATCGTCATCGTCGTAAGTCGCTTTTACCCTGAAAGTAAAAGTAGTTAGGGCAAAACCGTGCAGGACCGAGGACCCACCAAAAACCAACCTTTTACACACTTGAGTAAATTTTAAGTATATCAGATAGCATTTAACGACAATGCGGTTACACACGCAGGCATCCAGCCAACCCGCCTTTCTCCTCAGGTCACAATTATAGTTTATGTCAATCCATGTTATTTTTCCCTTCTTGCTTTCTCTTAATTCATCCGAGAAGTAAGTAGAAAGAATGTTCGAAAATCTGAACAGTAGTGTAATAGCTAGTCTAATGGGTGATGTACCTCATTTTTATGGAGCCAATTTAAATATATCCCAAACTATTTTTAGATATTTCTACACAAGTACACACAATTATTTCCCGACTTAATTCTGTGGTATTCTTCATCTGCCCGCTTGTACAAATTTGGGATCGATCTATCGAATTTAAATAAGAAGAATGGTCCCGCATAGCTATAAATTCTCTTCTGAAAATGAACTATAAGAGAAACGGATAATTTTGTCGGCTTCAACTACAGTACAATTAAATACAAACTTAGAACATTGTACTCCATTTCAACGAATACTCTGAAAAGCGGACCTAAGAATATAACAAGCCAACCTAACTCTATTATAGTGCTGGAAAGACCGGCGTAGAATAATCCAATATGGTGAAATTCCCATGTCTGAACTGGAATATCAATCAAATTAACGTGGTAGAAAATCCTACTAAATCTATGAACTATTATGGCTCTAGCTTTTTCAATCCCTCTAGATGGCTAAAAGTATTAAATTGAATACATTTGTTGTGGTTGAGCACAGTATTCCTGTTCTAATTCCGAGACATTTAATAAAATTGTCTTTATTTTTCATCCATACAACGTCATTCGAACTAGTCTTATGTATATCCGGTAAAATCCTGCCCGTTGTAGATTTAATAATGTGCTGGGATAAAATCCGTTCATCGGTCAATAAATGAGGTCAGATCTAATGTTCGGAATTTTATTTCAATGTTTCCGGGGAAAAGAAAGCAATGTTCTTCAAATTTCCACTCTTGACTTGAGTTTTGTAATCAGTTTCCGGATTCACATTTATTTGGCTACTGGAAGGAATTGAAGGGGGACTTTATGGCACAGTGTCGGTAGAATTATTGGACTCCTTAGGAACCAAAAAAATGTACGACGACGACCATTCATTCCTTCCCGTCTGTAACTTCTTTCCATTCGGAAATCCCTACTTCTTTTCCAACAAAAACAGTCCGTCGTCGTTTTTGAAGAAGTATAGTCCAGAATCCAGAGAGCTACCGTGGCTGATAACGCAGTTACCTTAATGTCTCCCAGTCACGGCATAAATATACACTCTACTCTGTCTGCTCCAAATTTACCAGTTCTTCCGTACCCACCTTATATGTACACCGACTATAATACATTTTTTCATTATTTTTTAACCAAACTTCCTTATTCGGCTCATTCCATATTAAAATTTCTCGTTATTCAATCTATGTGAATTATTTGGTGAACGGAGGACGAACTGGGGCTGGGACTTGTGTCTGTTGAAAATGTCGCACTAAATAACTAATGAATTCTCTTATTACTTTTGTTAATCCTGTCGTCTGCCTTAACTTATTAAATATTGCAATACAGTGGGGAAATGTGGAATACTGCCTTGTAAAATTAAACATGCAGTGAGTAGTTATTAATCCAATGGCAGGAGGTTGGCTAAATATTTTAAAAAGTAATTTTGCATTGGGCAACGTTAAAATACTTTCTGTCAGTCCGGAGAAAGTGGAAGTATAACTATAATGACAATTTTTTTTTTCAAATAGTCTAAAATAACAGAAGAATCTTATTGTACTCTTACTTTCGCCTAAGAAAATCTGGAGTTTCTTTTATTAATATGATATGTATGCGAGTAAAATATAGCGAGGCGAAAATACCGATGAGCTAATATTGGGATTATTCTTTGAGATCGCCGGTTTTACTGTCGTCGGTAGCGTATACTTAATCATCTACGTCGATAGGGCCTCGATAGTAACTCCTCTACAGAGGAGTCATCTTGTCGATAGGATGACAAACAGAAGAGCTAGTTATTGCATTAATTGTGGTCAAGAATTTCAGCTTTTGTTGTTTACAACATTCGGGCGGAGCAAATCATTCGTGCGGGCAAAGCGCTTTAACCTGGAGAAGTTTAAATGAATGTTCAAATCAAATTTATTGTGCTTTCTTGTAAAGACCGTAACCCACAAACACATTTACAAAATTCTCAACATGTAATAAATCAATGATCAATAGAAATAATTATTCGTTCAAATGAAAAGCTCTGACGTTCAAAATCGTATTTACAAAATTATGGAAATTGTGTACATCACTTTCACTGGTCACTTCCATCAGTCTGTAGAAAGAGTACACATTTGTGAGGGGAACAGTTTAAATGAATGTAAAGCTATCTTAATTGGAATTTTAACTTCTTTAAATGAGAAGACAAAAAGCGGCTCGGTTTTGTGAAATGATGTAGGACGCCAATAAATAAGCTAGACTCCACATTTAATCAAGGAAAGTAGGAAATAATGAAAGTTTCAATAAAAAACAAGGTGTACGAGAAAAGGGAACCAACTAGCCACTCTGAAGTTTAAAATATTTACAAGCTCATGAATGAGATGAGTATTCACACATTTGGCAAATGGTAGTGAACTAGAGCTTCATCCATTTTCCAGTGTTTTGTTCGTTCCATTAGGCCAAAAACATTCGAATACATAAATAATACGTTACATACTTCCGTACGTGCATATGTAGCGATGTCAGTGCGAATACTGCGATGTGAGCAAAAGTTTTCACCTGGCTCAGTTCACACAATTTAATTTATTCCTAAAAGAGCAGTGTTAGGATGGACAGCACATCACTCGTTGACTCAAATATTAATTTATTCGTCATTATACAGCGTACCCAGTTGAATTAGAACTTAACCGTTTCAGTTCGGTTTTAGTATACTGAAGCCGAAAAGTCCAATAACTAAATTCCAGGCCGTAATAATCATCATCACATTCAAAATTAATGCGGCACAGTTTTAGCTAGAATTTAAAGTGCCCCTTTAAGGAAAAAAAACTATAAGGTACTAAAGAGAAACGGAAATGTCCGAGGCATAAGACACATATACGGATGACAAGAGGACGTAACCATTTTGAAAACGTACACAGACAAGCAATTCAGCGCCGCTCATCTGTGGAAGTCTGTGTTATAATGTTTAGTAATGGGCATGTAAATGTACTCTGTCATTACATTGTCTGTGTCTTCCATTTGTGATGATTTCCGTTTCCAAATTACCGTCCTGGTGCACTTTTTTGGTTAACCGGTGCATTTTTCGAGGAAAAATGTTTATATTATATCATGTTCCTTTGAATACCAAAGAGTATATATTAATAAGGACTCGTCTATTGCTCTCCTTAATTCGTTCCTCGTTTTAAAGAAATCTTAAATTATGTAACTCATTTTGTTTACCTACAAGTGGTCTAAAGATTAAAAGGAAATTGATAATATAATCAACCAGAACAAACTCATCGATTGTTGAAACTTCACAATTCTACATGTTGCTTGTGCTTTCACTGAGCAGCGAAATGAGTTTGTCGGTTTCCCCGTTGGGAGTAATAAATTTATCCAATATCATTATTTAGCCAAGGCAGGCATTTACGTACTATTTGCCCAATCGAAATTAGTGGAACTACTTATATCATGTAACATAACAAAGTCCGACATCAAAATGTAGGCAGCTAGGGTAATTAAGATCTCTTTATTCCCAGGCGGTGTACATCACATTTTCATGGAATGAAGAATAAATATTTGATAGATCTACTCATCTCCCATCAACTAAATGATTACATTGTGTGCTCTGCTCTGTGCGACTGTGTGTGATGTTATGAGGTTTTGAGTCTAGTCTGATTATTTAATACAAAAACTAATTAGTCTGATGTACCGTCTATGTCTACAATCTACAATCCTATCCTATCTTCCAACAACTAACTGAGGGACAACGGAGATTAACCCAACCATTTTCTATCTGCCGACGTAGGCCAAATGCTTCAGCAACAGACAGAAGCAATAGGTTCGCCCAGGGGGTAATCCTATTAGCTGAACCCCATTAGAAAATTAAACTAATTTTTGATAATGAACTTGATTGATTGATTGATTGATTGATTTTTTATTAACGTGATTGACCAACGCATCCTGATACATTTAAGTACAATGTGTTGGATTCTCTTTATAGATGCCAAGATTCTTAAGTGCTTGAGATTCTTGGGAGAGCAGCTTTGTGCTGATTTCAATTTGTTGTGAATTGGATTTTTCTATGTTGTCACTTTAATAAAACTGAACTGAACTGAACTGAACTGAATAATTCCATAATAAAATAGAAAACTCTCATAAAAATAAAATGACCTCGGATCGTCGGATCGATTCCTAATTTGCTCAAACCTACGAAAGTGGATATTATGTGTCACAGAAACGTTTTGACTAGCCAACCTCCGATGACCTCTGTAGATTAATATTGAAAAATAGTACATCCAGATATCGAAGTGTTTGTTAATGAAACAGTACCAAGCGTGATTTTTATTTTAAACCGTTGTTCCTGGAATGTAACGGAGTTATTGCGTGCCTGAAAATCAAGGTAAGTTTTCAAGGTCTGGACACCCAGAGTTTCAGTTTAAGTTTCACCCGTGCGGAAGGCTTACTATTTCCTTTCTATTTAACACCCCTCCCGAAATGAGCAGAGAATGCAATTCACAATGTTTCTCCCTTCTCGGACGAACCCATTTAGGTTCGAATAATAATATATGAATGAGATATTCTGAGAGAGAAAGGATATAACACTAGATGGATTACTCACAAGGAACCTACTTTTCACGTCAAATTCCGGTCCGGCTCACAAAGTCGAATCATGAATAAAGTGAGCTAACCAAAAATTTGATTGATTTGTCGGGATCCAAATTTTCAGACGGCTAGAAATTTTGAAACATCTCAGCCGTACCCTTCCAGACATATTATACAGAAGCTTACACAAAAGTCCAAACTCTTGGGTCGTAGTGAGGAGTACAATTTTTTTTTGCATCCACAAAAACTTCATATTTTTACAAGATAACATGAATTTGCTAGTCCTATATTGCTAGTTCCGTTTAATTACATGAATTGTGGTTTCCTCGTCAGAATGATTCAGTCCAGTCCACAAAGCCACTATGTTTCCACGCAGTCTTAATTAGGCATGAGAGGGAGCAAGAAAAGGGGTTACCTGAATGACTGCGAACATGACCATGTTTCAAAACCCATTCTTTCCTCCTCCATAATATAACAGAACTCCAATGACAACTTAATGAAGTTCAGGTTCATCACTTAGGACAGAATAGTCATTAGGAGATGAATTTCAACTTAACTGGATTAGACTGGTGACTGGTGAGCAGCTGAACTTGAGAAGATTTACTAACTGACCAATGGAAGTTTCCCGAAATTGTATGTACATAATTTAATAAATTATAAGCATGATTATATTTAAGACATTCTGCGCACGAGATTTTAATATTCTGGAAGATTCCAATAATTGGTCAGGTGGACTGTGCACGGGTTTGATAATTTACAATGCTTTGAGTACAAGTACGATTGGTGCCCTCACAGGACTCTATTCCCGACTGTCCAGACTTGAGCTTCAAAATTGATTAAATTTTCTGACATTTACATGTCATAATTACTATTCTGCAGAGTTAATGACTCTTCTGGCACCAGTTAATGTATAATTACACTTAATGAGTTCAACACACCCAAACAAATTGAATATGTACGTCTTAAATTAAACCAGTAATTTCTCAGGAAATATAACTGACTATCGGCAAATAAAATACATTCGAAATTGTGATTTTCTGAACGAAACGCCAATCATATTAAAATTAACCGATACTCTCAAAAATCAATATTAGTACTCACCTTACAAACTTCTGTACTAAATTACAGCTTAACAATAGATATAACTAATTTTTACATTAGCTTTCGAATGTCAATAAGAATTGATTAAATTGCGTATAGCTCTATTAAGAACTCTTTCTATCAATTTGCTCTAAACGGATTGGAATAAACTCATCACCGCATAAATGGGTAGACACAATCTTTAATAAATAAAATGCAAAGTCACCTACACGGAGTCACGTCAAGCAACCAACCACGAAGGAATATAACATGAGTGTCATTAATAACTCGACCTGTGCAGCAAAATTCTACTCACATGTATCCTATGATGATAACATTAGATTCATTCAGGTGACTGGATTGTGACTGATGAAGATGTGACATTGTCTGACAGAATGATGGATCATGGGAAAACCAACATCAACCCACACCTTGGACAGAAACCTGGTCCTGTATTCATTCATTCAACCCAAGAACCACACGAACGCCTATGTCCCCAGTTAATAAATTTAATCGAGCGGAAAATCAGAAATAAGATTCATCGTTGATTGGAGTGGAAAATACATTTTTCTATTTGTATGAAACAGAAACCAAATTAAATCCTAATGTAAGATATTTTGTATTTTCTTTTACATTACTACTTTCTGCCAACACTCGGACTCGTGAATACCTTTCACCTGGAGCAGGTGTCCTTAATTATATTATTATTGAGCAGGGAAAGTGATTAATGATCAACAGCTACTAGTTCGTATAATTTCTAGAGCAGTCTGTTACTAATTTGTCTTGTACTATTTCTAACATTAATAAATATTGAGCAGAAGGGCCAGTAAGAAAATTATGAAGTACATTTAAGAATCGGTTTTGACATGACTGAAAAATTAAAAACTTATTCTAGTCGATAGTCCCTACCGCCGTCGTACGACCGCGCGGTCTGCATATGGAAATGAAAGAAGACGTTTATCAGAATTGATACTATGTAAAATGTCGTCCCCTTTCAATTCTCCCGTGCTTTCGTTTTCTATATTTTAATAAAATATATTAACGGATTTTTTGACCGCTTATTGATTAGTTCGGGAGCTTACCATTGCATTCTGAGTTACGTTATGGGGCTACTAAACCGGTCTGGTGATTTGAAATATGGATTAGTCAATAATAAATTTCCGTCCACCTGATGATACAATCTGGTTAATTCTACCTCACCCTCTGGTCGTGAATACAAATTTGTTAATGAGTCACAAAAATCTATAAAATGGGGAGTCAGATTTTGCACTGTATGAATAAATGCATGCATAAATAGTGATCATTATTCAAACCTATGTTTAGTATACTAATTACTCCTTCACTAACTATGAAAGCATCGTAATTAGCAGCTACTTCGCGCCTTACTTTCGCGGTGGAATTTGACACAGAATTTTTGTAGAGTAAAATCGTGGTAGAAAAGTGAAATTAACCGGAGTTATACAACATAATAATATCGAGTCTGAATTTCGCCCGATAATTCTAATTAAGTATTTCCTGCGGTAACAGTCAGATTCATGGATTGAGACTTTCAGCATCACAAATTTTGGTAATGGGGTCAATGCCTAGTTATAACAAGATTTCATTTTGTCTACTAAAGATTGTCTACTAAAGTAACACCTTCAAATTAACACTAGCAAGATTGCCCGTCCGTATGGACGGGAAAGGGTACCTCTGGCAGTGTGAAACCTGCCAGAATATCTTCCACAACGTGATTTATACATACGTACACGAACGTGTTCGGATTTGTATGAGTCCGCCAGAATCCAGTGCCCGTGAGTGGTCACCACTTATTAGGCACCATGTAGTACAAGAGTTCAAGCGTGCTCAATCCAATTCAAACAAAATCCCAGATCACCCAGCCACCTCTGGGTACTATCTGGGTTAAAATATAAGTTCATTTAAAAATTACTGGTGCCCTCAAATTTTGAAACTTCTTTTTTTAAAAGTTCAAGGAGTACCTCTGATGCATACCGGATCTGCCCATGTAAAGCTTTTTGTAGTGGTTTTGGCTACATCCCGTCTTATATAGAGTGCACACAAACAGACATTCAACTCTTCTTGCTCATACGTAGAGATATTAAAATAAATATTTCCGAGTTCCTAACCGGGACTTTCTCTCAAAGTCAAACAAAATCCAGCCTCATCATGAGGATCATGATTACGTATTGTGCTTTTGTACGTCGGCCCGGGATTTGACTATACGTCAAATCTAGAAAAGTAACAAAAGGAAGCGTCGGCGGGATGATGTAACAAACAGCAGGAGGTCCTTTGGTTCCTCGACTGGTGCCAAGAACTCACCTGGTGTGAGCTCATGCCAACCCTTATTTGTCATACTGAACTCCCTCCACGTCCCCTGGCAGGGGGTCACTTTCTTCAAATATTGACAGTCACACGGCCTTCAGCCAGGATCAAACTCTCGGCTTCTGTCATGTCCGTCACAGTTACGGTCACGGCCAAAGACTCTACCGACCAATTTAGGACTTTCTCCGCCGTAATTAACATCTTCCCTCTTATGAACGACACAAATTAACGCTATGATGTGCAATTTCAGATTTTATCTGGATATCCGAGTAAAGGGCTTTGCGTTTCACTCGCACGTTACTTTCTTCATACGATTAATTTGAGAAAGTAAGATGAGACATTACATCTACATTTTTCCCCCGCATAAAACTTTCTTCGTAATAAATCGATTCATTTGTCATTCTTGCCAATTCTGTCAAACTAATCAGTGGTGAATATGTATGTTACTCGGAACATGAATTTAGGAGGAAGAACTCATGTCTAAGTTTTGCGGCATTAATTTTTGAGACCAAACTAGAATCTCGTTCTCGTCGTCCTGCAACGAAGGAGGGCAGGACAGTCCCTCCCACTAAATACCCAGCAAATAACTCAAAAATATTTTTGGAAGAATTAATCATGAGAAAATGAAAGAGTAAATGTGAACATTTCGGGCTCGCCCTCGAATCTCCAACTGCCAGACTCAAATCAAGTCAACCCAATTCATTTGTCAAACTCATCTTTTACGAATACACGAAAATGTAAGTGCTGGATAGGATTTGCTGGCTATGGAAGAAAGGCGTGTCTTGTCCGAGGTCTGGGAGGAAAATTGTTAAACTAAACTCATTTTCTTCGTTTAAAAAAGAAATTGATTGATTCGGTTTCATCTGACGTAGGGACGTGGACCAAGAAAACCAACGAACATTTGAGTCTCGACAGTAGTGAATGCACTTTTTTAAATTCTTACCTTGGAAATAGCTTTTAGTTCGAAGGTAAGAGACGGCAAGTCTGAGTATGGAGAGTCTGTCCAATTTTGAAAGGATGTTCTGTTCGAAGGGTAAGAGACCAGCGAGGGTGTCCAATTCTGCATTAAGTCGCTCACGATGACGCTTTGACGGGTTGCTCTTGGCCACTCCATCTTTAGGTGGTGGTTTTAAGCTGAAATTGATAAAAAAAAATATTAAGTATTAATTAATGGCAGTTAAATCTGGTGAAAGTTTCCATTCCACATTTCTCGTAGATAATGAGTTAGCTTTCCATTTGGTAGTCCCTCTAGTTGTAAGAAAAATCTGCAGTACATAGAGTAAAATATATTTATAGCAATCACCATAGCCTGCGCCCAATTGGTAACTATTTATTTGGCTATGTTTAGAATTTCCGCACCTGAGAGCTAAGAGAACACCGGTGGACAGAAAAACCTCGTTACAGCAGCCACTCCATTTCGTCTGCCCTAGTGATCAAACCCTCACAATATCTAAAAAGTATGGGATGTCATTACCACTGTTCTGCGTCGTAGTATTGATATTAAAATGCCAACAAAAATTGATCCTAACCAAATGCCACAACTAATCGATGAGGAGTTTGTTAAAGTTTTCTTCGCTTACTATTTCAGGCCGGACTACAAAATAAATAACCAGTTCTGAACTTATGAGCTTAGCATTTCAACAGCGCAATATTAACGCATAAAGACTCGGTGGATTGTCCGCTAATTCTTGCGAGACGCCAATCCTTCTGAAACGAGCATAGGTCGACAGTAATATTTTCCAAATGACCCATAAAATCTGTACAAGCATTTACTACACCGCCATCTTTTATATAAATACCGGCATAAAATGTCGGAAGGAGTATTGTTTGACGATGAGAAAAACTACATACAATTACGCCAATGTATTCCTTCCTTGTCTTTCCCGAACACTTTGGCTTTTCCTCAACCAATTGTTATTTCTCCGCTTAAGACAAATTTCTTTGACGAACATTGTCTTCCCTTCAAATTCTATGTAATTAACCTCATACCGCATTCATCCAAACAGTAATTATCCACGGCCCTAGGAAGTAAGTACAAAATGCGGTTCAAAACTTTTTGTTGATATTGTAGATTTTTCTCGGTCTGGACATTTGGATTTTTACTATTGCTCTCCCTACCACACCTGGAAACCTTCACGGCAAATTGCTTCATACTTTCAGACAATATTGTCAATAACTATACGTGGGGGAAGTGGTCGCAAGAGGTGCGTTATAGTTAATGTAGCCAGTTTTCTATTTGAACATTACTGTACAGAATTGGATTCCAGCAAGAGTAATGTTCATACATTTAGAACGTCTAACTATCCGTGGAAATTGCATAATGACACACTGAGTTTTAGGGTACAGAGATTCAGGGACCATCACCATTGCACTTATCATCCAAAACAACAAGAGGCATCATCATTCGTCCGTCAGGTAATGATAATTAGCTTCAATTACAGGTTATGCCCTTCAACTTCAAAACTGGTCAAAATTCATGTTTCTAGTCCTTCCGTCCATCTCTTTCTCTCTACCTTAGTATTATCACTATTGGGAGCGAAGAAATAAACATTTATGAACTTATGCGGGAACCCTGATACCCGTAACTGTAAACCCCTGATCTGGTTATACCGATTGAATAACTTAAAAGTATTTAGCGAGTGGTAGCAGACGTTCTTTTTATTTATAAGATACCTCCAGTGGAAGAGTTTAGGAGAATCAAATTCAGTCCGGGATAAATTAAGCAATAGTGGTAAGTCCTTGCGAAAATTCCAAATCATAAGGATAACGACCTAGCATGGTATTAAGATAGATAAATCGGTATAATGTCCGAAAACCATATTTTACTATTTGCGACATAGCGAGAATTGGGAAGCTGATAATTTGTTGACACCTTTCCTTACTTAAGTATATCTTATACAGATCTGCAGGGTTATCGAAAAAGGACTATTTCGCTTTAACAAGAGGCATATGGCCACTTTTGAAAATTACCACATAGAAGTTTCCACACAATTTTGGAAATATGACTACGAATGGATTGGACTGTATGTTTATTCATTTAAACCGTTAAATGCCTAAATAGCTGGCCAAACCTAAATAATAGAGTATCGGATCGAATTATTAAAATGCAATTTGGCTCATCAGACTGCGCGGTTTTTGGAATGAGAAAGGATATACATATTTATGGGTCCGAATATTGACAAGAGTGTACCCTGAAGTTCTTGACCACAATAAAGGAAATTAACTTGACTATACAAATAAGTTACTTTAAAAGCATTTAAAAGTTACAAAACATAACAACTTTTATTTGATCTCATGACTATTAGTATCATCAATACTTTTCACACCCCAGCCTTCCAAATGCAAGAAAGGGGAAGTTAATTCATTTCTTAATCTTTGATTACGGAGAAAGAGGCGGATCCATGGGTGTTCCCAACACACTTTTATCATCTTCTAAAGTCATCAGTGTGCTTTATCGAGAGATTAGGATGTGGCTGTGTCGTAATGGATCCCAACTAAGCTAAGAAGGTATGTCGCGGCCATGTGGGATAATGAATTCCATTGCATAACATTTACACTTTTGGTAAGGTAGGCCAGATTCCACTAATGCATACCTAATAATGTTGTAAAGATAGAGTGAGTTAGTCACCGATTGGTATAAGTCATGATCATAAATAACAATATGACTGAAAATATTTTCTGAAATGAACAGTTAATCTCACGATCTCACATTCGTCATGTGGGGCTATACTGTACTGGTGTATTGGACTTCTCAATGAAACATTACAGTCATAATATAACCTGGAAAAGGGTCAATCTGAACCACATAACTTCTTTAGTACAAAAAAAATCTTTGAGGGCATTTACCCTTAGGGTAGGTAAACGAATCCTTACATTTATTTTATTTTAATTATTACACATTTCAAAGAGTTGTGAAATGAGAAAGGGTTGCTGTTGCATTGCTTCCTTCCGAAAATGTACTCAATCCGCCCAACACAATATACAATTATTTGGAGTATTCTTCCTTAATGTACATTTTATGATCACATTCACAACCTCCACCACCAACTAATATGTACATAATGAGAGGCAGACAGATACAGGGATTTCATTTGCTTGCTATATTATTCGATCTTATCTTTCAGACTAAAAAAAAATTATCTCGTAGCCGGTCGGTTGGCTCAGACAGACGAACAGCTTCTTAAGGTGTGAATTCAAGTTCGGATTTAATTGCTTTGTGTACAAAATAATTTATCAAACTGGGTTTTTTATGTACTTAAGTACTATGTCTGTTAAACCGGAACAAACAAAATGCGGATGGATTTACTAATTAAGTTGATATTTCCGGCCAAATCATACGATTGTATTACATATATTTGAGCATGCATGAAAGTTTTAAGTTCACTACTAGTGTGTCTCGGCGATGACAGTGAGTATGACCTGAATTCCGCGTATTTCACATCAGTTTGACGTCATAACCTCCATCATCGCGTGATCGCCTTTAATGAGATGATTCGGATCTAACAAAACTTATTTCAACAAACAGATTTCCGTGTGATCTGCTCAGAATTTCAAACCAGAGGAATGTATGATTCGATAATTAATACTTGCAAAATTAACCACAAAATATATTTCAAGTCCCTGCCCTGCTTCAAAATAATAACTATTGAACGGGCTGTCACTCCATCGTACCGTGCATCTTCTGATTCAAACTACCTAACATGACGTCATAATGATTTACAATGATTTAATTTAATGAGAAGTTGAAACTAATGGGAGAGAGATAACAATTTTCCGAGTAGTGCACCTGTCCTTTGTGTTTTGATATGTAAGGAAAGTAATATACTTACTCGGATTACTAGTCGAGTGGATAAGGTCTCCTTGTGGAGGACATGGACATTAACCGGATTCCATACAATTACTCCACTATACCACTGCTCCGAGATTTATTGAGTTAATTTTTGTTGTCATTGGACCTTCTCCTTTGTCTTCTCGCTTTCTCATCTATTTTACGAGTAATGAATGTTTTTAGACTATTTCATTGTTTATAAAATCCCACGAGGTAACTTGGCTGAACAATGTAAACAAAAGTCTAGACAATTTTTGAAATTGACTCATCTTCAAAAATATACGAACGTCGTCATAAAGATCTATCCAAGTGTAATTACATTAAGACCTGTTCCAACCGACCGGGATCGCGTAAAACAATTTGGTCATGCGGTCCAGATTAGTTGTAACTTACTGGGGATGAGGATTATAGGATGCCCTTGTTTGTGTGCGTTTTATGAGGCTACGAAATGACATTATAAATCTAATGAAATTACTTCATTGACTTAATATTGATTAGAAGCTAAATAAACAAATCCGGAACTGAAATGAAACAATTAAATCAGATACCCGTTCCTGCTAAGGTGCTATCTGATATTCCATGGAGCTCGAGAAAAATGGACTAGATCGAGTTCATTTGACGATTCCTTCATTTTCAATTAATTAGACTGCTTTGAAAACAACATACACATACATGTGTGTAAAGTTAATATTTGGGTAATCAAACCGGACCACCAGAAGCATGAAACATTGTTGGTAATAAATAACCGGTGTCGTGCTTTTGTTTATGCATACTCGGCGGTGACAGGGAGTTCATGAGAAAAAAAAGAGGATCTTCTCCTATGCTCAACGTTGAAATTGCACTGTTGAATGGAAAGATGATATGACAGGGAGAGTATAAATCTTTGGAAAGACTCATTCCGAGTCACCCCCTGTGGATTTGAAGAAATTAAAATTTCATTACATACAGATTGAACATTTTTCAACAAATTTTAAATTACTCATACCATACCTTCTGCAACTTTAACGTTAAAACCTACTTCATCTAGTCTATCTCTGTCCCATCTCACTCACAACACAACTAACCTTTCATCATGGAAAATATTCATTACTCTTATGTACTATACCTTCTTTGACCTTAACACAGACACAAAACTTTTGGAGATGTTACACACAAAAAAGTGTTACGACCAGAACCATCTAAAAATTTCTTGAGATGTACCGTCTGCCGTCCCAGCCGAGAAAAACGTAGAATCTCTTTCACACCGGACGGACCGCATCGGCCCAATGCCCATTTGTCAGCCCAAAAATAATATCAAGAGGTTATGCCACTCTAGAAGAAACACAAAACCGTCCATAATTCACTCACATTATTTATTTCCCAAGAGAGCGTAATGATGACGAAGAATTTTATAGAAACCATGTATGAGCATGAAGTACATTTTATGACAATAAAATAAACCGTAGCGTATTTCACGGATTGCGTCTGTCTCAGAAATGATTAACATTCACAACCGTCCATCTCTCTTATGCTCTTTTGTTTTAAAGCCACTGCTTTTTCTCACATAAATATTTTTGTGGTTTCACTTCAATTATCATGGTTCACAAAAACACAACAAATTGCAACATATGAGTCGGTTTCAGTCATCCCTCAACTTATCGGTCACTAGTATTTGAAAAAAATATTCAAGGGATAAAAAATAATAAGTTTATAGCCATTGGCATTTAGAAGAGAATTGGACATCAGAGCAAGGCAGTCTGAAATGTCAAACTCCAATCGTGTAAGAGTCGTGGGAAAATAGTATGACTCACGGCCAAGTTAGACGGTAATGGTACATACTATACAAATTCACAAAAATTAAAACCCTACAGATTCCGGAAACATATTATCCCTGCATCAATAACTAATGAATGCGTTGACCAAAACTGCAAAGGAGAACGGAAAGAATTTTGGAGTTGACGGAAGCGCTTTTTCCATCCGGTCGTCAACTCAAAACGGCTGGATGACCCGCTGTTCAATAGACCGATGGCATTAGTCAGAATTAACAAAAGTTAATGAACCGTCCAGTCCAGAACCCGACTTTCACTGAAATGATAGAGCACGGGGAAAGGGATTGAAATGGTCGGTCAAACTGGATATATCGTCGGTTAGTTTAAAGTGTAGGCATTAGAAGACATAGACCAACAAATAATTTCTGTACAAGTCTGAGACAAGATCCGTCCGTGACGGGTCGGCAGACTCATAATTTCGCAGAAACACCTGAGAACGAGAAACCAAACAGAAATGACTGACGGGTGTCGGTAGAAATGAACGGTAATTAGTAGCTATGTCGTTGCTAATACTTCATACTCCTTGCCAGTGCATTACCGGTATGAGTTCAAAGAATACGTTTTGTTCTAGGTGAATTGTCTTAGCATTAAGTTTCGAGATCCAAAATGTTTAATATCGGGCTTGCAACATTGATTAAGTCATGGTGTGCTAACATTATTTCCTCGTGAGTTTTTCCTAACTAACTAACTTGTATGACGTAATATTCGATTTGATGTCCCGTATAACGATAAACTGAGCTAGGAGACCACCTGCTGGCATGATATTAATCTCTATGAAAGTTTGCCCGGGGCACGTTTTTTAATTTCTGGGTTTGAATCCTACGAGTGAATGACACAGGTTTCAGTTTTATAGGATTATACAAACAAGTGAGGAAGAATATCTGAAAATACTCCCTTACCGAGTCTGAAACGCGCAGGTAGTAACAATTAGATCGAAACAGAAAGGGTTTCGTCCGATAATTGGGGCTTCTTTATTTCTCTTTTATGGCACATTATCCCTTTGAAAGAAATAAAGCAGTGTAGCATAGTGATATTTCCAAATTTATAACTACTTAGTGAGGCAAGGGTAGGGCTACACATGTTTTAATATTTTCTTTGAGACCTTCCGACTTCATTATTGGCAATAAAGTTGGCTTTGGGTTTGGTGCCTTCAGAACCCCAAATTCTTGGTTCTTAATATGAAATAATACCCGGTGGCAATAATGCGGAAATCCACATAAGTTAATCCAATCAAAGAACTTCTGAGTTTTGTTTCTTCAATTTATGTTCTTGACAGATAAAAAAGAACCTCATTCCATACTCGGTGAAAACTACGCTTCATATTCTAATCTAATCTAATCAATAGGTATTTCGGATTGGCGAAATAATGAGCCCACAAATCAAGCGATGAGTTAAATATTGAAATGGTGGTCAGTGTTATGTGCACAGCCAGTCTCGGCTGTCTACCCACGACAAGGGTTCGCTATTTAGGACTGAAAGGATCTGGTGGTTGCTTTAAAGATTATTTTCTTCACAAGAGTTTTTTTATAAATAGCAGGGTAACCTTCCTAAGGCCAATTGGAATGATAACTCACTCCTTACTTAATTAGCGAATTAATAGGTACGTATTTTAGTTTTTACTTGGCCAATGCAGTTCACGTTTAGTTTTAAATAGCGGTGGATTTAGTCGGGTGGTACTGATAGAACCTGTTTAATTTTCCCATATACAAGGAAGGAAAATACGAAATGGCTCCGGTAGGTTGAAACCAGCTGAAGACGTCCGGATCTGTATGATTAACGCCACAATTAAGTCAGATAAAGGAATACCTGTACAATGTAAATGCTTCAATTTTTTTGACTGGTTTGTGTGAAAGGTAGATTTTTATTAACGTGAACTACCTGGACATGTTATGCATTTATGTACATTAGTAGCTGATTCAATTCCCACCAATGTTGTTACAACTTCAACAATTGACTGACTGACATGCTTTCTCATAGACGTTAATCTCACTGGAATTTGAACAGCACACAAGGGAGCCCCAAACCGTGTTGCTACAAAACATTTAGAATTCAATGTTTGATTAGTCAATTTATGTTTTCGTTAATTGAAGACTTAATTTTTACGCCGGGATTTCACTGAAAGTTTGACGGGGGCGAAAAAACTAAACATGATGAACTGATGTTTACATTTAAGTTGCACTGGTTTATCCGGTTTTCTCAGGCAGATCCCATCCCCTTCAATTTGAGATAATACTAAATTGAGTTTAAGTGGGATAAAATTGAATTATGTATTTAAACATGGTATTACGATTGAAAAATAAAAGAAAACTATCCTTGTTATGACCAACAAAAGTACTAATGTGAGCAAAATAAAAAATAAAAATTGACTATTAGTATCATGATTAGATCATGACATAAAATAAGAAACCTATTTTCGAAATAAAATACTTTACATGGAAATACCTGGCACATGTTCTGCTGGCAGGAATATTCATAATTTTAAAAAGAAAGATTATTTATTCTGATGAATCCTCATGTGACATACGGTTCTCGCCGCACGGTGCTGTGGCATTTAGTATTTACTTCCCATTATGTCAGAGTCAGAGTGAAATAACAAACTTGAAAAAGAAGAGGTGGAAATAATAACTGGACAAGTAATGTTTAAATATATTGTATGTTTGCCTTGTCGTGGAGCCTCGTAATAACACCCGTTGTGATTGAGTTCATACATTGAACAATTGTACGTGAAACAAATGCGCGTAACTCACTACATGCATAACATAAATGAATACGAAAGCTTATAATATTTTAAATTAGAATTGTAGATTTTTTGAACCGTACGACTTCATAAGAAAGAACTTGGAGTTGTTTCAAGTTATGGGTTTTTCATGCAATGAAGTTCAAAATGGTATGGGAAGGTTAAGACATTCCTGGTGTGCTTTACTTGGCATTTCCGACTCTGTGGAACCTTCAAAGAATCTCTATGGAGTCATTTTCCCTTTTTCGTCATTATTATTATCTTTACTCCTATTGTTTTAATACAACTTGCCGACACCAAATGTCGTCTCCGTCACTTCTAATTCAACTCTAATTTTTCTTAACATTCTTCCGTCAAACTCAAGAGTAAAATACAGAAGGTTATTCCTCCTCCCTAAAATTTTACTTGCCATACTAGACTTGTTTCTTCTGACTGGATCATGAATGTCAAGGGAGGTGAGAAATAATGGGGGAATCCTGCCTAATTTAAATTCTTGAACATTTACATTCTGGACACACCTTTCGCTCAGTTTATTAAATTTTTGAATTTCCGGTTCAGTCTAAGTAATCCCATCACCACTCACCACGGTGTAATTATATACGTACTTACTTCTAAAGCTTCCTTGTTAAAATCGGATTTACACATTTATTTTATAACAATATTTACATCAATCGTATCTTAGATTTGTTCAGCAAAGTCCAACCGAGATCTCTAGAACCGTAGGTCGGATCAGAATTTTTTTTTGGGGAGTGTGCCCCAACACATTTCTCTCAAGTCGAAGTTGAAATCTTTAAATCAAAAATTGATTCTAGAACTTTCACTTTCGCGACGACGCTACTTATACAGCTCGTCTCATTACCTTAAAATGCAAATCATTTAAAATTCTTTCTTAATGTCGGAATGAGTGCGACTGACCTTTTCAAACATGAATCGACTCGCTTTTAGCTATATAATGTAGCTGATTTGAGAAAGGACCTAGAACGCGTGACTTAAAGTTTAATGTTTTAAAACACCTTTTCCCTGACTTGCGTCGCACGCACAGGTTGTTTTGATGAATGAATGAAGAGATTTCTTAGTGGGCATGGAGGAGGCATGTCATGACTGAATTGAACTGAACTCCATGGACCGGACGATAGTTAGTGGGGCAAACACGAAAAGAAGGTTTTTTCGAAGACCTTGCAAGGTCGTAAGGAATAAAGAAGTTGAAGGTAAACTGTTGAAAACTGAAAATAGTTCATGATCATGTATGTAGTAGTAGTCGTAGTACTTCCGTACATAGTTTGAGTTAGACACGCAAATAATTCGTGTGGCTTTTACTTGAGTTGACGTGCTAGCTGTTCATCAAGACAAGTTCAATGAGGAATCCCCTTTTTCTCCAATGCATTACTTCCATGCATGCCACCTTAAATGTTGTGACCACTTTAAATGTTATTGTTATTCTATCACAAAAATCCATGGACTTGATCATGCAATCCATGCCAGCCAGGTTCTTCCACAACAGTCAATGAGTTGAGGGAGGCTAGCAAGCAATCCTCTCGAACCACCTTATGGTCGAAAATTCATTCATTTGCTCGTAAAATTAATATTAGAACATTATGTACTAAAGTCAAAGTCAGACATATTCATAAGGTGACCAAACCTCAGACCTCATATTTCAAGTACGAAAACCTGGTTTAGGTTTCGCAAATATAAGGAATTCGATCTTCCCCAGCTTTTCAGATTTTTAGGCTCGGACCTCCAACTCTAAGGGTATTATGTTTTTTTATTGAATCAAAGATTGTTCTCAATGTGAGCATCAAACTTGTCTGGATCGCAGGTTCCCACCCTACAAACTCCTTCTATTGATAATTTTGATAATAATGAATTAATATGTATTTCTTGCAGGGAATATTAAAATCTTGTCAACTGTTGTCTTTAATCATCTTTACAAACAGCATATTGACATTTCAGTGAGAATCTCAGTAGAAATCTTCGTTCCACAAATTTCGAACTATAAACTGATATTCCAAGTCGTCAGGGCATTTGAAATTACCATCCTTGTAGGTATTTCCCTGAGTCAAGTTTCAGATCAATCTAATGGAGAACATATTGTCGTTATCGGCCGAATGTAATACTTGTGACTCATTATCCCATTTGTAAGGTAGTTGTATTGATTTTGACAATGAGAACTAACTTAGATTTACCTTGGGCCTTTACCTAAACATAAGGTTTTATTTATTGAGATTTTGTAATAACCAGAGACGGTGGATATTTTATAAAGTATCACTTAAATAAAGGATAGTTTTAGACTGACAAAATTTGACTCGTTGATAGCAGGGATAATATGATGCGTTATTAATTATCTTAGATCTCCACACACATTTTATTTATTATTTAAGGACAAGAAATATGTGCGGAATACGAAGAAATCATAAATAATCCATTTTTAATTCAGGTATCTAATTTGGGTCTTGAATTCTGTGGCAATAGATGTTGGTAACAATTGGGAATAATGTATTTTATGAGTTTTCCTTCCCTCCTGTTAATGATTAAACTTACTTCATATTTAATAGTAGTTAGTCGTATTGGACTATTCAACTACACATAAAAGCGGAGAGTTTCAAAAGTCGATCTTGAAGCGATAAATGTATAAAGGGTTCGAGGGCTTTAAATGAATTAACATTTTAATAACTCAAATTGACTTCTCAAAACAAAAAAATGCGTAATTTCAAATTCTATGGTTTAAGTGCTAGTGCTATGCGGAGTAAGTACTTCATGAAGCCTGTACGGGATTGAAGTCCTTGGAAGAAATGAAAGTTCAAATAACATGTTTTTCTACCTCGATGCGGTTGTTTATTGGATTTCGATGTACTTCAATTTTTTAGAAACACTGCTGAGCTGTACAAGTACTAATGAAAAAACTCTTAATAATTCAATCAAAACAGAGTTGCTCAGGGGCGAGGGTTGAACCGTCGAGCTACAGATAGGAATAACGTATCATTTTTGCCTGTTGGTCGAGCAACTTTACAAAATTTGGCGAAGCAGGAAGGGTTAGAATTTTCTGACTGGGCGTGGAAGAAATATATTCAAATTGGTTAGAACAACGAGATACACAGAGTAGACTAGACACGAGTGAAGAACATGGTTAGAACTAATGGCTACTTTCCTACCCCCTATTTTTTTTTCTCACTCACCGAGAGAAAGTAGAATCGATAAACTGGAGGTTTGAAATGGAACTTGATAAATATTCCATGGCATAGTAAATTAAAAACAAGACGACGCTGCTACCTTATAACCCCAATGAATACCTTTGAGACAATACCTGATATTTAATTTACAAGGACAACGGTCTTCTGTAAATGTCTAGCCTTTAATTCACGGTTCGAGGGGAAAGGAGATTAAATGACTACAAACGTAATGAGCACCTTGTTTAGTGTGTACAAATAAACTGTGACAATACTACTTAAATTCATTTCCAGAAACACTCCCCTTGAAACACAATTAACACTGCTTCGGATTTATAACTCATTTTTGAGGGAAATTGGGATAATGACTAGTACAATATGCACGGAGAATTCTACCAAGAGTAACACTTTAGATGGTGATCTAGAATGGTCACCGAATGTAGAGGTAGGGTTCCATGTGACAAAGTTGGCTCAATTTAATCTCCATAGTTCAAACCGATTGCAAAGTGCATTATTTCGAAAAAGTGTTCCCTGTCCTTCACTATTGCACAACTGAAATTTTTGAAGTGTCACGACGCTAACTTTCCTATGCCATAATGCCATGACTTCCACTATCGCGTAGCACATTTGAAATAATTCAAGAGTATTTGACTGGTATCAGATTCCCCATACGTACACCTTTTGGACGGTCTATCTGAATTCAAAACCCATTACGCTTATGCTTTATCTTGAATATTATGCATTATGCTTGACCCCATCTGATTATTATTTCATGTGTGTTACAAATTAATTAAACTATTACCAGATACCTTAGTACGGCTTTGCTCAGCAAGCAAACAAGTTTCAACATTCTGCTCAGCAGATGAGATAAATTAATCTTGAGTGATTTAAAGTTCAACTAAGTAACTCTATCATACTAGTAGAGCATACAGGATTACATTACATCACTAAAGCTCATTAAAATAATAAGAAGTTCATAACAACAATGTGAATTCTGATCCTGTCATTCAGTTCTGTCTGACGTCGGATACGAAGATACAAGTGACAAGATATTCTCAAGTTTAGAATTAACATCACGGTGAGGATTTAACATTTACTTGATACAGGCCTTGTTAATTAGCTCATCTTCATAATGATGATAAGACTTTAGCCAGACCAAAGATTACGCTCAGAATGAGCCATTGATAACAAAGATTAAGGTTTCATCCGTTGAATCATAGAAGTAGCACAGCTACTCTTATCGTTTCGCTTATGTTAGAGTTAGAGCTCGTAGACAGACATGGCGGCGGCAGCTTTAGAGAAGCATTTCTCTACTATAATTTATCCTACTAGGGTACCTTCCATACGCCAAATGGAATACTAGCTAGACCATCACTAAAAATATGTAGTGGTATTTGACTTGCATTACCGGTATGAATATTAATTTGTAATGTGTCGAAGGATTGATAATTTTTCTCCTTACCTTTTCCCGTTTCTTCTCCTTCGTTTAGTTGCATAGACAGTCCCGAGTTGATTCATGCTCACATTTAGCATTTGGTCTGCCGTACAAAATTCAAAAGTCTCTTCAACTTAGCAAGCGTTTTTTAACTTGAAATATCTAATTATTATTGCTGTCAGTGTACAGGGGTGCAGGTTTGGGTTGCTTGTACGGGAATAGTCAAGAACAATCCGCACTTCACTTTTTATACCCGTCTTTTAGATTTTAATTCCTGCGATGCCAATGCAATTGTTTGGCCAACTCAGTGGTCAGTGAGTGCTCAGTTCTTAATTCTTATCTCGTCTTTTCGTCACCAAAGAGTTTTTAGTTACCACTGTACTTTCCTCCAGCTTCTGACTCAAGAATCTCGTTTAGTTTCTTTTTTTTATCAAATATTTGTCTACTAGTACGAGTTACTTTTGTTTTAATTTCTCACATTTGCAGGTAGTGTTGGATGAAGATGCAGTCACATTCGTTGTACATGAACACAAATAACAATAGATCCAAACATTTCTTCCCTGCACTCTTTGCACCCAAACCAAGTCTGATTAAATGTTAAGATAAAATAAATAAAGCCTTTTTACTGAAAAGAGAGATGAGATTACGAATAATCCGATGTGGATCTTAGGCATACATAAACTGATTCAGTTAACAAACATTCACGTACGCAATCCAGTAATTGTAATCAAGAGTTCTTATCACATTACGTTCTTTAAAGTAATATTGTCTCTCATTCTTTCTAAACCGGCTTTTGAACTTAGTCTCACTTCACTAATCTTGATACTCTATTTTACTGTTTCACTGTGACGTATGTACCAATTTTTTTTAGATACAAAAGTGTTATACGTATTACAAAGTTCAAACATATTTGTCGAATTTCAACGAATGTCACATTACCTGCCTGGAGAAAGTCATCCCAGGAAACTTTCACCTGCTTTCTTACGGATATGTCAACTTTCCTTCATATGTCATTATTTGATATCCTTTTCTTAAGACAATTTGTAGTGCTTCATTACGATTGTAACACGTGACAAAAGTAATCAGATCGGAAATCAATTATTTAATCAGATGTAGTGTCGGGATGACTCTGGTCTACACATTTCTGTCAACGATGACCATTTTTGACAATAGTAATTAATCGAATCAGTTTTTCTTAAAGTGGTAGCTTTTGTAGTACCTAATTGTTCCTGTCAATGTTTGGATTGATTTTACACAAGTTTAAATGTTTTGATGATAATTGGCTTGTTATGTTAATCCTGGTATTGTATTGCAATTGTATTGTTGTTGAGAGTAAGAGTGAGTTGATTCTTTCTGTTCTCGGACTCAAGTCCAACCAACAACTGAACGTGCTAACTACCATGTGTGTTTGTCCCTTCCAAGTCCAGCCTTTAGGAGACAAACCAGGTGAGCTACCCAATTCTGTAAATTCACTCTCGTTCGTACCTCATTTCGTTCATCCTTTCCTTAACTCACCTGAGCACACCTGAGCGCCAACTCGGTTCAACTGGGTGAAATACAAAAGAGAAGGATTTTAAGGTTGGGATATGATTGATGGTGTTTTTTATGATTGTGATGGGAGGGTGGGGTGAAGGGCGGAGTGACGGGAGGAGCATTGGCCACCATGGGACCCACTCCGCCCACCCAGCAACTAATTCTTTTCTTTCCACGTCAAAAGCCTCCGACCAACCCTTTCTGGATTCTCTGAACACAGAGATTTTGCACAAGACGCGGTTTGGGAACGCCGGCGCGATATTTGGCGTTCTTTCTATAAGAGAATGAGAAGAATAGCTTTGGCCAAGGAATGACGATCTCTGGAGCTAGAGCTACTCTATTTTAATGGCCACTCTTTCCTCCTCTTTGATAGAAGCGCATGAATCTAATCCAACTATTGGTGTACTCAAACAACTATTAGGAAGATACAAATTGTCACCTGCACTTGTAACAATACATGCGTCGATTAAACTTCTTTCAAACCATGAATGTCATTATAAGTAATTTGAGGTCTAAGTTGTACTTAATTTTCTAAGTTTTATTAATTAATTGGACACATAGGACATTGGCCACCAGTGTTGTATTAGATGAATTAGCTTTTTTTATTCGGACAAACTTTTCAGAGTTAATTGTTGTAAACAGGCGGACTGTAGCATTGAACAAGCTTACTCTTCAATGGAGTTCTACCTTATTTGACAAGGATCAGATAAACTTAAACTCAAGATATATTTCATTTTCTAAGGGCATTGTTGTATTGAACTGGTTATTCCGATTGCAACGCTAAGTTCGGGGATTCGGTCACCGCTGCTATAAATATGTTTTCCTCTCCTAGGTCAAATTGACTGCAATTATTTATCCTTGCGAAAGTACTTTCACAGGTTGGGTGAAAAATCCGAAGGATGTTCCGCAACCTTGCGTACAAGGAATGATGATTAATGATGGCACTTGTAATTGGACATTAATTTCTTCAAACTCATAATTCAGTATTAAACCTGTGTCTGACATATCTAAAAGAAGCGCGTGTCAATAATTTCTTCTTGTGTACGTCTGATCTTGCTTGATTAAATTCGAGTAATTCAATCCTCATTTTCTTAAGCATTGCATTCACCCGGCATTGATGTTTCTGAACTTCCAGGTATTGAACCGGATACATCGTGGATTAGACCAATCCTCACATCAATAAGCTGTACCTTCGTACCTCACAATCAGATTTTGTATACAACAGTTGATTCTGAAAAGATTGACCAAATAAAAAAGCCTTTATCTTATCTCGTCTGATGTCAACGATTATCGTATTCATCATCTGCTGCTTTGATAACTTGCAGTAGACGAAGTATTACTATTTTATCTGAAAATCAGATAAGTGATAGCTAGTTGTTGCAATGCCGTTAAAAGTTGTGCTGTGCTTCTCTTTCCTTAGTTTGTCGAAATACTTTAGGTCCCTCGAACAATTGTTGTAATTCGTATTTACGTATTCTAAGACATTCTGACGAACTTAAAGCAAAATAAGTTATGGCAAAAATATATTTTGGTTTGCTTAGTTATCTATTAGGTATATAAACTAGATATAAGAATGTATACAAGAATAGTTTTTAAGCAATTCGTTTGAATACTTTACACGTCTGGATAATTCGTCAAGTTTTTTGATTGATTGATTGATACCAATTTATTTAAGTCAGCAACTCCATAGTTCACACAATCTAATCGTAAGATACGTCACATTGAATCATCAGTGAGACTTAAAAATTTAGACCTAATTTAATGTATTTTTGGGTCACTATTTCCAAAAAATAATTGGTCAGGAGTGGTGAGGTCATTGATTAACAATAGTTATGCGCAGTTTAATTTTGAAAAGGTATTCAGTAACAGCATACGTTCCCCAAAATTAAATCGCCTTCACTCAATGGGTGTCAAACACTTTTTCACACTACGTGGTTGCATATATTTCTCAATCGTATTATTTTGAACATAATTATTCGGCTCTGGTTGATTCGACTTGAATGTGTTCCTTCAGGCTCGCATTCGTGAGCATGTCATTTAATAATAGTATCCTTTCAGTCTTTTTTTTTAAGATAAGACCACACAGTAGCAAGTAGCAATATTACCTCACCAGTACACGTAAGATTGAAATAAGTTATTATTTCGTCCATTAGGTGGTATCGTTAAATTCTTTCGGTAAGATTAAGTATTGTTTACAATGTCCGTTTTGCTTGCCATAGGTAAGTTTATGGTAATGAATTTTAGGATGTCGCTTCTTCTAATAGAACATGAACGAGAAATGTTGGATTCGAGGACCATGTGAATTATAGAATGAATTTAACGGTTCCATTAAGTCGGTAATGTAAATGAATATTTCCGGTAAAGTATAGGACTTGGCTTTTAGGAGAAACTTTATGAGTTGTCACCAAAAACTATATAGATTAGGATCTGGACAACGTAAAAAATGGAGGGTCGTCCACGGGCTTATCTAAATGTGATCTTCATCAACGAGAAGAAAGGGGTAAAGGGTTACAAGGCTTATCTTACATAAGACCTCTTTATGTCTCAAATGATTCATAAGTTGTCAGTGAGAAATTGGATGTCTCATAAGATTAAAGCTAAGCTTCGACCTTGAAATTAAGTGCTACTGTTGCTTGATGCTGAAATTTCACAGACCTTTTAATTGTCCGCACGTTTCCTGCTGTTTAAAATCTGTCGACTCGTAGGAAGAATGTTACTATGAAAACATTCCCAAGAAAACTAGGTTCTTTTCTCTCGAGTACATCCATCATCAATTTATCTTAATTGCACATTTGCGTAAACAGTACTATGTTTTAGAGCCACGTTTGCGAAGTAGTTTGTGCAATCCTAGAAACGGAAGTGTATCAAGCAATTATCTGCAACAAAAAATTAACATTCTATTATATTGCGGTGTGAAAACAGATAACAGGGGTTTAATTACGTTAAATTAAGTATTCAAGAAGTATTTAGTTTTCCGAGACAAACGATAGTCACTGCAATTTTACTTTAAGCTTAATTATTAAACCGAACCTTACGCTTCAAGGATTTGACGTAGAGGGAAATCCCGACCCTGGGATATTTATGGCGTGCTGGTGGAAAATTTCGCAAACATGTTCCTCCTTTCAAACCAACTTGCTCTGGCCACTAATAAGTGAGAGCAACCAAAGGTTTTGTATAAACCAAACTACAGAAATTCAAAGAGAATTAATAAAATTAAGGGATTGATGCAGCCTTGACTAGTAATCATAAAGAAGGATTATTCTATTGATGAGAAATTCCAAGTTTACCCTATCATTTCTCATAATTTTTTCTAGCAGATGTTTCTAAACTTTATTTTGTTTTGATTGGGTGGATAAGGATTGCGAAAAGTTTTTCCTTTTTCCGTAATTACGATTTAGATTTTATTTAATTGTGTTTATGGTGAACGCTCTGAAGTCCCTCAATATCAGAGTTATCTCATACCTTTTATTGACGTACGATTTCATTAATTTTATGTTCGCATTTAATTACCAACTTTGTTTTAATGAGTCTTATAGACTTGCTAGATAGTTTAAATCAGTTTTAGTACGAACGTCCGTCCGCCTATTCTCAGAATTGGTTCGTCGGAGTTTTGAGTCAAGATAACATTTGTTCTCGTCATAATTAATACCAGACGAAATTATAACTGAAGTTTGAATGAACTAAATGATTAAACCGTATAAACGGTGGAAGATAAAAAATTAAATTCACGGAATACACTTAATTGCTCATTCAAAATATGACGTTCATTTCAATTTTTACTGTATTCGTATAGCCAAGGTTTATAGAAACAGAGCTCTGTCTCTCTTGCGTATAGCGAACATTGATTGCATTTTAAAATTCGTCCCACACTATCTGTAGCTTTGGCGTCAGAATTTGCCGACATTCTTGATTGAAAAAACTGAATTAATTGGAACGTAATTCTGCAACTAATGCACAAATTAACCACACCACAAATCTATCGAATCGCCGAAGAGTTTGTCCAAGACGGACAAGAAAATTGCGTGATTCATCAGAGTCCAATATATTATGCCACAGGAAACAAATCATATTGGGAACACAGTCACATTTTCATTCTCACATTAGAGGAAATGAAGTAAACGTTTTGGCGAGTTTGCCCGCAAATCAATCCTTTCTCTTCCCCTAAATCTGCGATTACATATGGCGCCAATTCCCCTCGAACCTGCCAATTTTCAATCTGGAACTAGAGCTGAGATTTGCAGCTGCAATCACATACGTCTGCAAATGCATGCAACAACTTTTGCAACAACTGCAACCAAATTTTAGCATTGTTGGGATATGACTTACAAATGTTACTGGACATTCTTTCTTATTTGCAGGATTTATTTCGGATGATTTGCGGATTGTTGCTATGTAATCGCCACTTAATAGGCCTAAAAATGTATTCCAAATCTTGAATTTCGCTTTCTTCTATCTCCCTCAGAAATTAAAGAAGAGAAGGAACAGGAGTGGAATTTTTGGAAAGCTTGCAAATTTGCAGACTATTTTATGCCTGTAGAGCAAGGGGACTCAATTTTCAATGAAGGTGTGTGAAAAGCTTCTCTATTTCCTGGATTATGCAAATGTTTTATTTTCCAGGCATGTAAGCCCGAGTCCGATTTAGAATGTTGTCTGCGACACGATCATCAAGTCTCCTTCGTTTACCTTTAACAAGGTTTTGTCTTGAGATAATGCAGTCGTACAAAAACTACCCGTCTAAGTTCGCAGAGTCCTCTTTTATTGGGTGAACAGGAGCTTAGAATAAATAAAACTCTAATGCTCTCAACTGGTTCGCTTTCGCTTTGGCTACACACTTCTTACATTGTATGAGAATTACAATCAACAATCAAGAGTTAATAAAACTGAAGTGAACCTATTATTTTTATTACTCCGAAGCACTCTTGTTCACTCTTTTACATTGCCTTCCTGACACTGCACAGCAGCTTCCACCGAATTTAACGAAACTGCATGAGGATTCAACTGTGCAGTTTCGTCACTGCTGGCTTTGATTGTGACGCGGTGTCTTCTATTGTTATCTTTTATTCGGAATGCAGAATAATAAACCAAAACCAGGCCCAGGCCCTTGCTCAGACGAATAATCGGATAAAAAACTGGAAGTCACAGTTGTACAGAATTGAAGGAGTAAAGACAAAAATTTAATTTAATATTTAAGAACTCTTCCCTTTTATCTGTGTCATTCACAGGCACTGAAATGCGTTTCACTACCTTGCATGCCTCCTGATTAGAACAATAAAACTGCATTTGCGATGCAGCACAGTGACATTCCAACGAATCATAAAAAATTGTGCACTGGAATGGAATAACAAAGGAAATCGGTTGAGAAGCCGCAGCATCGCACCGGAAGGATCTTTGTCTCAAAGTAGTCGTCGTAATCTGGCATTGAAAGCTGATGCAGTAAAAGTTCTTATTATTACGTACTCTGTTTGGGCAGGTTTTTGCTCAAATGATACAGGTTATGCAATTAATGCGATCGCGTCCTTCCTTTGGTGATCGTCATAAATATGCAAAATTGTACTCGGTTCTTTTCCCAGACAAGTTCCCTTAATCAGTGGCGTCCGCGGGAATTACTTTCGGGGAACTATGTCGACCTCTTCTACTTTGTTCGTTTCCAGCAGATATTTCAAAGATTAACCGCAGATGTTTTGGTGACTTCATCAAAGCAATTTCGTAAAAGTTTTTTTGAGCATCAGAGCAATTTCGTAAGCCGACAACACTATTTGTAAAACTGAAAAATAATTCCGTTTATGAAATTTTACAGATGTCCAGTGTCACAGAGAATTGCGAACTTTATCATACGTACAGATATTTTGTTCGTGCGAGAAATGTGATTGCTTCTTTACTTACACTTTCAGAAATGCTTTCACACTTTTTTCGTTGGTGGGTTCTTCGATTATCTTACATTCTGGATAATATTTGCCCTGAATTTCAGCTACAGGATACACCAAGCAAGTACGACACGTTTAGAATTAGGTACACTCTAAACTCTAACTGTACGTAAACACGGCTTACTCGCGTGTTTTGATTTGGTTGAAGTTGCCACAATAAAGAGACGTCAAATCATCCGTATGATATCTTATTATGAAAATGTGAATTTGAAAATTAGCGTAATAAGTTAATTTTCGAACGAAATGCAAGGTACGTTGAAGAACAGGGTTTGAAGCCCGTAGTCCATCATACCATTCATTGATGGGAAACCGGCCGGGTAACTCTAATTAGACTACTGGTATTAACGATTCCTGCTTGACAAGCTTCTTCAAGTGGTCAAAAAGGCAATAAATTGCAGTGCAATATAGAGACGAAAATTATCGTGTGCTTGAAACCTCATTTATTCATAAGTGAATAATTTTTTTTTTCATTCTTCATTGCGTGTTACTGTTACATATGAATTTAAGAGGCAAAAGAGTGCTACAGTTGTCGAATGCAAAAGTGAATTAAATTGCAACATCTGTGGTGCGCACGACTTTTATTCAAATCATCTCGGAATCCAGGCAGGAACAGATAGGAGATTCACCGAACACAAACAAATAAATGTGCAAACAAGAAGTGGTCAGTGAAGTAATTAAGTGGACTTACCTGATTAGACAAGATACTTGGTGCATAAACAAGCGATAACAATAGCAATATAACGGTTTCTTGAAATTACATGTTATTGACGAATATAAATATATTTGTATAAGTAAGGACATTGCAATTTTGCAAACTCAGTAGTATATAATTTCAATCGCTTCCGGTATAATTATAATTGTAGTGAAACATGTTACAATTAATGGAATTAATATTCCACAAAAATGCCAAGCGAATCATCACATGAAGGTTTATCTGCGATTTTCTAACTGTCTCCAAATGTTTTCTGTTATTAAAATTATCAACAGAAAGCTGAATTACTAATATTTGAGGGTACTGACTTTTGCTAGTTAAGAATTAATCGATAAAACTACAGAATAGTAGCTGAAGTAAAGAGCTTTTGTACATCACAGTTGGCTTCTTGAATAAAAAGATCATATCAATTAAGTACAGGATTGGATAAAAAAAATTCAGTGAAAGACAACCTGCTTCTCCTGGACCATCTGCCTAGTCAAAGAAACAATAAATTCCTATTTGATTGTAATTGCACAACTTCGCGTCTGTCACTCTTGTCTTTCATGTGCTAATAAGTTGTGCAGTTGTATTGCAATCGATTATACACACAAGAATGGGACAAGGTTTCAAGCAAATCCATAAAATAAATTTTTAAGGTTTCAGGCAATTCCAAACAAATATAATGAATTTCACATTCCAGAACAAAGGCCGCCGCTGTAAAATTGCAATCATTTATAAGTTTATGTTTTCACCTGACATTATTGACTAGAAAGTCTTCGCGTTTCCAGTTTTGTATTTTTCAAGAATTAAATAAATTTTACTGTCAAAGGTGACCGAATGAATTCTTCCATCGCAATAAATTAGTCTGGAGTTTGCTTTGTCGCTTGTGTCACTGTCCCTTTCACGGTCGAAGAAGTTTCAAGTTTCATGAATCAAAAGTCCACAATAAATTGTTAAAAGAGAGCATAACAGAATAATTGATATTATTGTATAGCCGGTAATTCCTCCATTCGAGAAATGTTACTAATTTGCTTGGGACATAAAGAAGTACTTGAAAAGTAGCATTAAGAAAAAAATTGAATATAAGAATGCAGACCATTTATAGCTACAGACAAAAGAAGTTGATAAGAATAAGCTAATGTTGCTCAATTTTATGAATGGAAATGGAGTACTTGAACAATTTGTTTGATTTGTACGTGTCAACATGACCGCGACAAGGGGTTCGAACGTGGTTGAAATAGAAATGAGGTAAATCAACTTAGATTTTTCGTATTGTGGAAGGTCGGGCAATCTTAACGTTCATCATCACGTCCACGTCTTAAAAACTTCACACCACTTTCATTATTATTCAGATCAGAATTATGTTAAATGTTAACAGCAGTCTGACACCCTAGGAATACATTTTCACCTCTCCACTTGTCAGAGAAAGTTAGTACTAAATATTTGTTACTTTTTATCAGGCTTACATCACTAAAGTTCTTCAAGGTTAATTATTTTTTTCATTTTGCAATAAATATCACCTGCACGGAAAACCATGTGTCGATGTGTCATCCATCTGCAGTATAATCTTTTTTAATCAATATCATTTTCAAATACCAAATTCACTTAATCATTTGCGTAATTAGGTGGTAACAAGAGTAATTATTATTTAACACCTCCAATATACTTAATTTAATCAACTTTACTCTAAAATCCGTACGTGCAGTGCGTAGCATTGCAGTGCATTGTTTTAACCGAGAAGATATAATATTTGACGAAAACTGCAAAGGGTCAAAGTACCAGAAACCAAATCTTCAGAATGAATCAGAATTACAATGCAAACATTCTCAATGATAATTGGTGAAATTGGGTCCAGGTCGCAGGTCTACTACATCTGGACCGAGCCACACTTAATTAATAAGAATCCAAGGAAACTAGTTCTATAAAATAAAATTGGGCGAGCTGCTGAAACCTCCCTTAACCGAAGCTAAATGAGATAAGCCCAATTTCAAAACATGTGGGACTGCGGACACTGAAGAAAGGGCTTAACAAGAAAGTGAAGAACAAATGCTAAGTAGTAAATAGATACCTACACACTACAACTATAGTTAATGTGTTGACAAGTACTTAGTGCCGAGATTTATGGATCTCGGGGTAAAGGGAAAAAAGTAGAAAAAAACGAAGGAGTAAGCCATACATTACAGGGTGCACTTAAAAGACACTCATAAATTCTGACCCAACTGACTCGCAACTTAACAATGGAGTATAGTACTGTAACTGCAAACTGCTTCCGATTAACGATAGAGTTCTTAAACCTCTCAAACCGAAACCTACAATTTTTGGCAACGTCAACTAAACGCTTTTATTGATGTTTGTGTGTTTGACCGCAAGATCATTTACAAACCCCCACCCATTCAGTCATTCCATTAGAATTTGTGGGAAAGGAAAGCTCTGTTGTATTTTACACTGCAGTGGGTTGAACGTTGATATTTCAATCTGTAAAATCATCAAATTAATGAACCGTAGATTCACTCCCGGTCTCAGCGGACAGTGACAGAAGACTCATATTTAATTTGGACTTTGTTGTCTGAACTCTATTTCATTGCTTCCGATGATAGCAATAAAGGGCTAAAGTGACCATGATATAGCTGGTTCGGCTGGACATGGTGGGGACACATAATGTAACGTCATTTTTCGATTCTAGATAAATTATTTGTTGAACCAATGAGTTCTTGTTTAGGATTTTGTTGATTAGTTTTATAATATCTAACTGAATGCTGAATTGACAACTTTACAGTTAGATATTTCAGGGCACTACCGAATCACGTAGCTCCAGGACGGTGCGCCAAGTTTTTGTCAGTGAACATGTCATTGTCACTGAAAGTCATTGTCAAGTGAAATGTTTGTCTTGCACAGGTGTCATGTAATGAAGTGTCTACAAAAATGTTACAATAGAGTCAACTGGCCTGCCGGGTTACCACATACGTTTGTCCTGACCCGAATGTTGTCGAAATAATATGTGACAACGACAGCTTTTGAAAACGTTAATTGCACTGTGCACTTGATGCTTGTTGTGAGTAGATGACTAAAACAGAATCTGAGAATACTACGCGAATGCAGGCGTTCATTTTGACTCATCCTCTGGTGGGTAGAAACAAACTTGGTTCACAAGTGACAACTAACAATGAATGCTTCTCTTGGCTAAGCCGGATAGATTTTTTTGTGAAAGGGGAATAAATCATAAATGAGGCGACAGTATGAAAGCGATCAGCGGCTGGTGTCTGATTAACCGTCAACCCCGGTTCTCATTTTCGATATTATTGGAAGAAAACAAAACGAATCACGGATAATTTTGTGCCACCCTAAATAATAATCTATTTTTTTTTCAATTCGATCACGGGACAATTAAACGCGGACTTAATACGTAATATGGTAAAGCTCAAATTCCGGATATTCGAGGCTGCCTTCCTGTAATATAAACACTCACTCATACTGGTCATACTATCCGCCGAACCTATTTGCATTAGGACGAAGCAATAGGTTCAGGGAATCGTAAACATTACAATGTCTAAGGGAAATAAAATGTTACAGTTTTAAAAATTGGGTCAGCACTTCAGGCAACTTTTCGGGCTAAGTCCTGTTTCGGTTTAACCATAACGCTATTTTCTGTCAGTAATACATAAACGTCATTGCTTCCGATAACGTTGCACGCTATTTATTCAGCTCGTGAAAACGGAATAACATTATTGTTTTCATGGCTTCAAAAATGTTCGATCAATTCATTTTTGAGCTGATGATGCCGGTTCAACGAAATAATGTGTTAGAGCCGATAAGTCAAATGTGGGATGTTTTGATTCATATTTACTATAAATTTATGCAATAAATAAGCTGTACACTTTACTTAAATATTAAAGCTCTACATTTAAAAAATGTTAATAAGTTGGTATATTCTTCCGTCTTCTTGTTAAACACATCAGCATCTTACAAAATATATGGATACTCAAGCGGAAGATAATTAGCATTGCTGGTCTCCTACGAACACGCGCTGGTAATCCATTGCGATAGGTGGTAATTTGTAATTTATTCAAGTCAACATCCTAAAGACAAATGTCATTCCTTTGATTGCAATTTACAAATCGATTTAAAAGTTTCCTATTTAATTAAGTTTCCAAATTGGTATAAGAATTTAGCACGTGCGATTCAATGCAAGACGAGTCATTTTCGCATTAATTAAAACGTGTTGTGCTTGGAATGCCCAGGAAAGGCTCAGTGTCGAAAGAAATAAACAAACAAGAAATACTACAATTCTACGACATCTGTTTGGACTCTAATTTTGACTATTTTGACCATAACATAAAATATTTGATGGAGTTGGCTGGCGTTAACCTTTCTTTGTTTCGAACCGCATCTAGACTACAGGATATAGTACTCAGGTTTTGCCGCAAGGTCTGTCTATCAATTTAATAATTACGATTGTGCACTTGAAAATACATAATGGTGTAATGGTATATTATCCCCAATTTTTCCCTTCTTCTTCCCCCCACAGCTCTAATTCCATTCCAAGTGGTACTCAGAAAACCTGAGGGCACTTTAACATTGCATTACATATACGTAGAAACGCCATAGAAGAAAGTTTAAAGTGGATTAAGAAAAATTACATACATGAGTTCTTTGAAACCGTAATAAGCAAGTAGGATTCGAAGAGATCCAATCGACAAGAGTTTGATGTCATGGCAAAGCCACGCAATGCAATTTCTTCAAAGAGACGGGTTTTGATAGAAGATAATCAGAACATTGAGAGAAGAGAATGCCTGAGGTCGGCAGAAGAAATTTTTGATCGACCTGAGTTGTTCGTACTTACGTTGCTGACCAATTATATTATGTAGGTTCTTTTTTTTTATGAAAATGTGACTAGTTTCTAGGATACAGCAACAGGAAAAGAAGTACTTTAGGCCAAGTTGTATTTTTTCAGTGTGAAAATATTTGAGGATTACAAAGAAGGGGGGAATTAACGTAAAATTGAGGAGGGATATATAATTCTTTATTATCTACAATTGAACAATTGTGTGTGTTCCGTGTGTGGCAGTAAAATTATTACAACGTAAATGAAGCCAAGTCCTCAAAGAGTTCACAATGGATTAGTTTTCCCCGAGGTCTGATGGTGCAATGCACTGATAGGAAAACCTCTAATTTCTCAAGAAAAGAATTACATGATGTGTGGGATATTCCAATATCCTATTATTAAATATCATTTGAGGACTACGCAATAATTAACCACTCATGATGATCTTTGTTAGAGAGAATACTAATATATCGGTTGATCCATGAACTTTATAAAATAATACTTCAAGTTGCTATTGCTACTTCATCTTGTCAATATTTAAACGGTTTTTAATTATTGGTCTAATGATTAAACCGCATTACGACTTCATACTAAAGAAATTCTGTGTATGACTATTATTTTTAGTACCCATTGCATTTTTATATAGCGAATGTAATCGTGAATCTTAACGGTATGACATCTAAAAAGTGCCGACTCTAAGGTTTTCAAGTGATGCCGAAATTCACATTTCAAGAAATACAGATTTAGTCACATTTTAAATAAAATTAGATAGACAGACATCCTTTCCACTATATTTTCTTGTCAAACTTGGGACTTGGTGTGAAGGTATAAATCGGAAGTAAATTTTTGCTGTGACTCTGTGCGTCAAACGTGAATCTGACAAGCTGTCCCGAATTGTCAAGCAGTACTCGGAAATTATGGTACATTTTCCCACTTATTTCTTAAAATCCAAGATTATAAATAATGATGATGGAATGGAGAAAAAAGGAAGGAGAAATATGGCGAATCACGATTGAATGATCAAGATTAGACTTGCTAGAAGCCTATGATGGATTGGCTACTTTACATGAGTCCAATCAATATACACATACATACATACACAAATTCATAACTTTCCCTTATCATTAGAAACTGCTGCGTCAGAGAATGAGTGAAAATCGTACGTTGTACTTTACTTTGTTATAGTTGTCCACAAGGAAATAAATATGACGCGGAAAAGAAAAGAAAAGAGAAGAAAATATGGTTGTGGTAAAAACTCTGATAAGAAGTACCCTGTAAATGGACCGCCTAAGTGCTTTCTCTATGGTGACTGCGAACACAACACAACGGCCAGACTTTCTCTTGTAACCAATTTTTATTCTTACGTAGGAGTATACAAAGTAAATAATAATAACTTATGTACTCTTGCTGCGAGCTCACACGCTGTGAGTTTAGACTTATAAATATGTACCAATGAAATAAAGTCAGGCTCAAGAAAAATGAACCGAAATAAATCAAACAGCACAAACATTTAATATTTCTGATTTTCTATTCTCTCTTGGTTCAGGTGTATGGAATATAGTATTTTAGAATACAGCCATTTTGTAACATCAAATTTCAGGCGTCATTTATGTATCGAATGAAATCAATTCATGTGAGTAATATTTGAGAAACCTTTCAACTTTGTAATGAATCTGAATATAATAACAGTTTCAATCTAGTAATCATCACGTTTTCAAATGTGTTTATCGACATTTGAAGTTACACTCTTCATAACTGCATCCATCACAGCCAGTCTAATAACAGTCTGGAAATTATTAATTTTTATTGCGATTCCTTGGGCAAGATTACAATGATAAAAAATACCAAGTTAAAAGTTTGGCAAATGTTAGCCCCCAAGCTTGCATTCTTGCAACATTTCGAACCATCAATGCAAGGCTGAACCGTGTGGGATCATGCTTCATAAGTGAGTAGTAGTATCCTTGTGAATCCTTATATGTCGTAATTCGAATGTCATTTTTATTTTCTGTTGGTTCTTTAGTTTTTGATTTGGATCGTTGGGCATTCTGACAATGAAAATTCGTCGTCAGGTTCAGGTTTAAAGTCGAAGCCTTTCCTCTCCAAAATAAAGACACCCAAGCGTGGAGTACTACTCAGATAACGTACACACAAACTCCATTACATCCTTAGTAATATAATTTTACCAACAAGGAAACCACTTTTCAAGTAAAGTGAGATCAGTTTAAAACGTTCGGAACTTGTCATTTACAGAACCCTAAGGTAACATGGACAGATATATTTATTTTCTGGTTCCTCGTTACATCATTCGTACTTTCGTGCTGGCGTCAGTATAAATGCATGGGAAAGCATGCTTGTAATTATAACGTTTTAAAAATTCTAGCAAAGACCAAATCTAACAAATGGGCTCAGGGCACTAGACATAACAATTAAACTCTTCGGTTGAGTTTTGAGTACTAATATCAATTTTTACACGAGAAGTAGTTTCCTTGAAAGTAGTGTGGACAATGTAAGTAAAGAACATTACATTCTGTAATGAGTTTAAATGAACCAAACGAAACAACGAAGGTAACAAAAGGATTTCCGCTGTTTTTTTTTACCATTGGATTGGATTGAAAGGTGGTTCTCGTTCTCTCTCGCGTCTATTGTTAGGTTGATAGTCATCTCTCTTTATGATTATGTCAAGGGGATGGATGGCAACGGCAACGCCAATTATTTCCATAACCAACCACTTCAACCCTCTCCACCCATTCCCACCACACACCAAAAGACCAACCAGTCCTCATATTTTTTATAACCATTTTTTATTCCAACTCCCATAGCTCCCTCCTAAATTATTATGATTATTTTTATTATTCTCATACTACTTTTTCATTCTCTCGGCTACACCTCAACCCAAGAACAATGTAGATTGTAGGTGTATTAGTAATGTCATTTCTCATTGAATTGTAATGAAGGCTTATCTTTCAAAGCTTTTTTTATTACGAAAACTCTGCTATAGATGTTGAGTTTTGATAGACAATAATGGCCAGGATAAGCCAATCTCAATCGTCGGGACAATCAATGCTATGGAACAATAGTCCTTGTTCTCTTATAGTCGCCTGTTAACGGTTATCCTCTACTTTAGACAAATCTCGAATCAAATTTTGAAATCATAATTCATTTCTAAATTCTACATAGCAATATCGACGGAAGCGAAGGAAAATCAAATCAGAGTCCACCCTCCTATGGAGAACGAAAATAATTTGTCCGTGAGATATTTGAATAGCAACAAAAGTTGTCTGATATAAAAATTGTATTGTGGAGCAAGGACAACGTTGTGAGAGTATTCAATTTGTTTTTTTCCAGAATAATAATATCGCATGAGAGAGACAAGAGGTTCGTGTGATTTAGGTTGCATGAGAGCACCAGAGAATGGCGAGGCGACGAGGGACAAACGAGAAGAGCACACCTTTGAGCAAATAAGTTCCAAGACTGCAAACATTTCAAATTCAAACAAAAACCCATGTTTGTGTCCTGTCCGTGTCGTCGTCGTCGGAAGAGGACCAATAATAATATTATATGAATGTCTACCACACAGAATAAGTGGACGTGGACATGGTGAGTTTGGGCAAACAGGTAGAACTACAGTCAAACCACCCACTCAATCCATGATGCTCTTAATTAAATTTTCATAATTTCGTGAGTCAAAGCATTTTGCATAGATATGTGCAAAAAAAAACCTGGTTCGTTTCCTTTACTGCTCAAACAACTTTGCTTGTCCAACGTACTTCAGCAAAAGCATGTAAATTTGTTTCACACCACGACTACATTCTTATATTTCAAAAATAATGTACCCTGCAATTTTAGCCGAAGGTATTTTGCCAGTGCTCATTTAAAATTTAAAATTGACTGCTCTGATATGAGGAAATGCTAAATTGCTAAATTTTAATGTCTAATTTTGAAGGAAGAACGTCCTGAATCTGAATTAGAAACTACTATTACAGATTGTTGATTGATTTCTAGTGTCAAAACTAAAATAAAAATGGTAAAATCTGTGTGCAAATGCTGAAAAACTGGTATACGTGAATTATAGGGTGAAATGCAATTACCATGTATTTACAATTTCAAATTAGACTTGTTCTTGTTTTAATTGGGAGAAAACAGTGTCAGTCAGAAGAAGATGCTCCATTAGTGGAATGTATAAGCTGTATAACAATGCACTTCATCCGTGACAGACAGCCAGGTTGAGGAAATCAATAAATAATTATTATTGAATTTAGGAAGTAAAAAATGTTTTATTGGTTGAAGAAGAATTTCTCACGGAAAGTCTCATTCATCATAATTATTGGTTTTGAATGAAATTGACTGAAGGGCAGAATACATCAACTCAATTCTGCAAGGCAAACTCATTATTTTGGTCAAGACAAATCGACATGATTGGTTCGAAAGGTATTATTAAGGTAACTTTGTCAATCTTTCTCTGAGGGCAGTTCGTATATAGAGACCGCGAGCATGAAATGTTTTTGTTTTTAAGATTGATCCTTACTTAATCACGTGTGCTTGACAGATTAATAGTTGAATTTATTGTCAAGCTCTCTCGCATACATGAAAGAAATTACATATGATAATTTAAATACTACAGTAAGAAATATTTAGCAAACATCCAGCTAAGTTTTACTAAACTAGAAGGTTATTGAACACATTTATTAAGATTTTACAAATGATTACTATTTAGTTTCTGTCACAATCTTCTAATAAGTACGCGTTTTTCCAATATAGGAGTCAAAATTATAGTTTTTTGAAAGCTAATTAAAATTGATATCGTGTAGAATGATATAAATTCCAATGACTCAAAAAGAGTTAACTTGGTTTCTGTATTTATTATTCAGTCTATGTATTTGTAAACAGCTAAATTCGAAGGAATTTAAATTAAACCACTTTAGTTGAGTCTGACATACAAGTTGGGTTTAAGTTTGACGTGCGGTAGACTCACGCCAAACGCTCAAGCTTTAGTGTCAAGTACTAAAAGATTTAAGCATGCATGCCACTTAAATCTGTAAAGCCTTCATAAATGCGCACGGACGGATAGGCTTATAACTAACTATAGGTCGGACAATAACCGAAAAACTCAGAAAAATGAACATGAAGTCGAAGTCAGTTCTTTCCACAAAAGCTCGTGCCACATGCAAAAAGAATGTCCAACTAATAAGTTGCACGAACTTATAGTCCAGAGAGCAACTGCTATAAGATGACATGGCAAAACTCAATTAGAGTGGTAATATCGTGACTTGACCCGTTTTACTTGGACTTTTATATGTCTAACAATCTGGATCCATTCCATTCCAGTCAGGCATTTATATCGTAGGAAAAAGTGGAACCCCTTTTACTGTGATTTTACCACAATAAAAAGGAATTTCGACAAATGAATAATGGACTGTTCACAACAAAAAAAATTCTGAATAAAAAATTCGACTGAATGTATTCAAACCTTGGCACATTCAGGAACCAAAAATCCTTGTAAGAATATGGTCAATTTAAAATAAATTAAAATGTCTGTTGCTGATTATTGTTCAAAATTGCGATTTCGCCTTAAGACAGCTTTTGTTGGAAAGCAAATGACAGATCCTTTTCTTACAAGAGCCAGTCTAAAGTTCCATTGAAATTGATTAGCGACCTATAAACTATTTTCTTCAGATAAAACAAGTCTCGTAACTTTCCTATGTGACACATGAAATTCTAGGAATAAAAAGTTTCCGCATCTTTGGGGCCAATAATAAATAAATTGTGACAACAGCAAGTTAGATGCAAGCGACGACAGGCCGTCTTCGAAAGGAATAAGAGTACAAGGGAAAACATGAAACAAACGCAGCACAACCAATGACCGCCATAAGGCAGAAAGACAAGAAAGCGTCGAAAGAATGGAGACCGACCAGCAAATTAGCCGGTGTGTTTAATTTTAAATTCGGACACGATTTGAATAATGTTGATCTGAACGTTAATATTGATCTGTCAATGTTGAAAATCCTTTGAAATTTATGTGGTTTGGTATTTCAAACACCCGATGAACGAGCAAATAACATCAGAACGACATTCGGGAACAAAAAAGAAAAATCTGCTTACATCTAGTAATATATCGATCGATGATTCAAATAGTTCAACAAGTCCAATTTCATGAAGTTAAGTGCATAATGACTACATTAAAAAGGCGATGTCTTGTATTTAAAAAACATGAATGAAAAAGGTGTTGAAAGAGATGCTCGTGAAGCACGTTAGTAGTACATGGAGTTTTCATGAGACACGAATACATTGCATGACGGGTACCACTTGAACTTTGGAAAAGAAAGAAGTCCGAACTTCACGTGTCGGCGTCTCCAAAATCCACCTTCTTTCATGATCTCCTCAAACTTGTCCAACATTAGGGTGAAGTCTAGTCAGTTCAAATCTTCAAATTCGACAGGAATCTTTCGTTTTTCATACCGGTCGGGCGGATTTGTCCGTCTCATCATCCTTAACTGAACGACTCAACCGAAGGATTTCATTTTCATCTTAAACCATTTGAACAGAACAATTACAAATGAACAGGATTTTTAAAACCCCCTTTCAAGTAAAAGTGACATGGGACAACACTATTAAGAGATCATTCCAAACACGAACTGTTTTCAAACCTAGTCATGACATGGATCTTTCATCATTAATTTGTTTCAAAACGAAATTTTCCGATGCGCATTGCAGAGTTTTAACCATAAGAACGTATTACTTAATACTTATAATTGGGAAAAACTATTTTTGCAGTTTCAAAACATACCGTAGTACTTACGTCTGTTTTCTATATCTTGTTATCTTCAATAAATTCTATAATAAATTGAACCAGGATTACTTGGTTATTTAATTACGTTTATTACGGTCAAGAATTTCAGCTTTACCTGTTATCAACATTGGGACTAGTTTTTCCAACAAAAAGATAAATCAACGTATCAATAGATTATCTATGTGTCAAAAAGGTAGATGAGACCAAAGTGAAAACTAGTCAAATATAAGTCGAGCAAGCAAGATGAGAGTATAAGTATCATTCAACTATTTCAAGTGAAGGGAACGAGGGAAATACATAGTTCGTAGAAATATGTATAATTTGAAATAAATAAGAAATACATCGTAATTCGACACTCGCTGGCAAGTTCATTTTCAAAATAACCTCTATAGCATATCTTCTTAACCACATCTGCCAGAGGGATCTAGCCCCTAGCCCTGACCATAATAGAATATGCCAGAGCTGTACGTACAGAATTACTAATGTAAACTTAATTGAATCATAATCAAAATTCTAAGTACACATTTATAATATTTTGTGTCCCATACCACTTGTAAAATTATTGGAATCTTTGTTCATGCAGGTTGACCCTGAACCACCGTCGCCGTCATATCGATGAGGCAAGTCGAATGAAACCTTATGCTTGTGTAACTTCCGAGAATGTTTTATGTATAATAATGATAATGATATTGTTCTCAGGGAAAATTGGGCCCAAAATGATTGACGTCTGCTGTAATCAAAATGTTTCTTATTTTTCTCTCTGTTTACAAAGTTGAAGTTTCCTATTCTTCGTTCCTCATCCGTCTGACCGCCTGGCCTGGCCTGCCAACGCAAGTCAAACCAGCAAAACAATTTTCGGGTTAAAAGCAACCGATTAAAGTAAATTCGACGTACGGACGGACGGTTTTTGTCCAAATTTCATCGTGAGTAAAGTGAGGGTTATTTCTCTCTCAGTGAGAACCAACACGGTACCATGTACATACTGGAAAAAGAACAAAGTTTATAATTGTTGCAAATATGATTGTTAGACTACAGCACAGGAAAAGAAGACAAGGGTTGGGGCTAATGTAGTAATAATATGGTTGTAAGTTGTTCACAGACGAATTTTTCCTTTCCATGCATTTTCTGTCTCAGCGAGCGCCAGGGTTATTTTTTTAACAGAAATTGGGTAGAAAAATTGTCGGCGACCAAGCCTAGGCTAGGGCTTTACCGCCGCCCATGAAGAGTAACAGATTTTTATCTTTTTTCGGTTTGCTGTTGCTGTTGGAAACATTTTGTGGTCGCATGATGTGATGTGATGATGGAGGTAGTCCAAGTCGTAGCCGTCGTGGCCAAGAAAAAAATATAACCAAGAGTATAAGCGATCGCGTGCACAATCACACCGGAAGCTGACTCTAGTGATGTCCCCACGCAAACCTTTGGCTGGCCATGGGTGTGGAGAAAAAAAACTTTTCCATCAAATTATAAAAAAAAAATTATTACCTATATATATTTCTTTTTGGTCACCACTTTTTTATGGAGGGAGAAAAATGTTCCCCGCACCTTGTACACGTCTAAATTGAACCGTTGTTGCTGTTCTGTGTGGCAGTTGGCTTCGCACAGTGGCAATGATATTATTACAAATACAATTACATTGTCTCAAATGTCCCAATTTTTAAGTCCCCCGTTGGTTCATAAACCGAATTTCGCGTGTATGTATCACGATGAGATTGTATCTTTGAATTCAATCCAACACCGTCAAACCAAACTGTTCACTTCAAGAATCCGGTCAACATTTGTGGTTGCAACAACCCTTTGTTTAGGGCCAGCTTTAGAATAATGACCTGTATTTTTGTAAACATAACTCCTGGAACCCGGATGGTGGCAAAACGTCAGGATATAGGAACTTCCAGATTTTTTTTCAACCGTTGCTTCGAAATAATTATCCGGGATAGAATCAGAATCAGAGAGCGTCAGTCAACACGGAGAATACCCTGGCTGTACTTTTGTGCGAACGCTTCCAGCTGAAAAAGTTTATGGCCTAATGGTCACCCCAAGATGCTGGAGCCCAAACTTTCTGCTCATGGCGGCTATTATGACGTCAGCGTAGTGCAGCATATCTTAGATTACGCCTCAACCGTCCTAGATACTACAAACGCGAGACATCCTTAATAGACAGGAATTAATGTGTCGTTCTCTTGTTCTTGATGATCGCCTTGTATACTTCAGATTTAACTTCTCACTCAATTTTGTAATGATGTCGAGCTATGTGCAAATTTTAATTGCTTTCCACAACTGTTAGGTCGTTTATTGTGAACCACTTTTAAAGGAAGGAAGAAACCAGTAGCAGGGGAAGTTTTTAGAATTGGTTAGCGTGGAATTGTTATTGAAATGACGCGTGACACGAAAGAAGTCGTCTCATGCCATGCCAAGCACCTTTTAGTATACTCATCTTTTCATGCCAAATGACAATCATGTTTAGAGGATTTTAACTTTCAACTCATGCTAAGCAACTTAATTCAGTCAATCTTCCACTCAACACACTACTAACACCATTAAAATCCTTTCATTACATGCACTCCACACACAATTGCAGTTTGCAGTTTAGTGCAATTCAAGTCCATGTGCGAATACATACAAGAATTTTATTCAACTCAGCTCTGCTTCCTAATTAAATACATGCATATTTCGTGCGTAACTTCATTTAACTTTGATACGACATTAACGTAATTTGTATGAACTTTTAAACTAGAATTCATTTGAGATTTTAATTCACTTCAATAACTACTCGAGTGATCTTAACCTATAGAATTTCATTTTCTGTATATGACGTGATACATTTTTATAACATATTAACACTAACAGTAATCTATCTTTCTAGAATACTGTACAAGTTATTCTCTCTGGATTTGAAATTAGCGTCATTTTACGATTCAGCGAGTTATACAATTCTTAGTTCTGAGCATATTCATCATATTTTACTTTTCTCTGGAATGAAACATTGATATTGTGATGCCAAAGTTATTTTATATCATAACATGCCTATTTCCTATATCCAAAGTAATGCAATAATTATATTACGGAATACGATTTTAAGAGAAGACTACAAAATACACGTTTTGATCTTTTCACACAAAACATGTATTTAATTTGATACATAGAAAATTATTTCCAATGAATTTGCATCAAGAGAAGAAAAACAAGGGAATTATTTCTTGTTGCTCAATAATGACCACCTTATTTTTCATTCGTACTTTTACGTAACGTAATTAGGATAATGACATGGGAAAAACATGGAAAGGCGAAGCCGTACTCAGAGGGTTTTACCTTTTCGTTCCCGGTCCTCCAATCCAAACCACTTTAGGAAATAACGCAATCCTTCAATGTTCTCTACTGTTTTCGGAGGGTGAAGTTATTGTTACCCGTAGGTAATACCTACTGGCTGCATTATATTTATATCACGTACGTCAAAAGAGCACAATATCTCATGAAAGAGAAACCGAACTGGGTGAAAACTAAAATAAATGGCTTTACCAGTTTGGGGGTCGAACTCTTACAGCGAGTCTGGAAATGAAATAAAAATTTAAGAACGCGTACTTGCGCTGTTAGGGGTCCAATCCGCAATCATTTTCATAATTCCGAAAAATCCAGAGCAGAGCCTTGGGATCTGTCCCGTTTTATAGATTCTGCAAGTTATTCCATTGTGTTTCTCTCAATCCTAGATCACACAAAAATTATAATGGTTTACTAGCAATTAAGCCCGTCTACAGAGGGCAAATTATCCACCCGCCACAAAAGAAAAGGAGGAAACAAACTTACATTTTTTAGTTGACCGTGATCCAAACAAATGTAAAAATACTTCATCCAACACCGAAGTTACAATTCCGTTAGTCCAGTTTAAATGAAAGTCCCTTTCACGCCAAACTCCTACGTGGCACCAAAGCCTTTCTACCCCCAAATTCACTCATTTCAAACAGAGATGACGCTCTATCTCTGCATTTCAAAAATTGATAGCATTCCCTGGGTGGGGGTGGTTCTTGAAAAAAATATCAAAATCCGTGTCTGGCAGCGCCACTAACCATTGACTAAATCTCAACTCTCAACGCTTTCCATTTTCCGAGAAGCGATGGACAAAATTATTCAATTATTCAACCCTTTAGCTCTTTACGTGTTTGTAATTAATAGATAGTTTAATTAAGCTGTACGTTTTATGTGAGGGTAGCCACGCAAGTTCGTATTTCATGGAAACGTGTAACTTTTGCCCAAAAACCATTGCATTGACTCAGTAGTAAGGTCCTACAGAATGAATGATTCAATTGTTTGACAGGCTCTATTGAGCTAATTAAATATGAAACAAGTTTTGCGGAGCAAATACTGCTGGAGAAAGCTATCGTTCAGTGATTCACCACTTAAGAAATACATAAGTAATCTAAACCCTTATCAGATTTGAAAGTAGCAATTATCACATTGTAAATCCTTCTTTAATCAATTGTTTCGACTTGAGATAAGGAATTAGACACCTTGCCTCTCAGGTAAGGGACTGAATATTAAACAATTTGTGCTGTCTGTGTTGAACTTGGAGTCTCAAACTCATTTAGATGCATCTGCAGTGTAACACATTAGACAACTTGTAACGTACGTACGTGACCTAAGATTACTACGTGACATGTACACCATCCCGCACGTGAATCCTTTTATGAGTCAAACCTTTAATATCTTTAAAAAGATTAACCCGAGGAAAATTCTTTCACAGGAAATTATTTTGTGAGTTATGAATCCTCCTTATATTCTTATAAACGTTTATTACAGTTCGTGTTTAATTTATTGTGAAAACACCAAAAATTAGGCCAATCCCATTCGTACATTTAATTTGGATTGCATTGTTCATTACATGATTACTCTCATAAAATGAAAAATTGAATTACATACCAGCATTATGGAAAAATAGAAAATTACTGACATCAAATTACAGACTTTACCCGTGGAAATTTTTCAATTGAAGAAAAACGCTCACGTATTTTCTCGTGGTGATGAACAATGCATAGTTTTTGTTGCGACATTTACTCCTACACAACAGATTATACCTTTACATAAAGTTTGTACTACTTTTTATTGAAATCGCATTCATTTGATAATGAATGATAATATCGAAGGGTTATTCTTTGCTTTCCATTTGGTTTAGTAAAAAGGAGTTAGAAGGCCGTCAAAATTTGATAACGGACAGATAATAAAATATTCATAATAAATATAATGATGGTAATTCGTTAGTTCTGGAATAAATTGTCGGTTGATTGTTGCAGATTAGGTTCAATTTGAATTAATTCATACTTTATTTCTTGCGTGCGTGTGGACTTTGGAGGAAACGAATACTAATGAGTCTCTTGCTTTTTTTCTGATGGTGGTGTAATTATGGAGCAGCCAAACGTTGCCTGCCTTTAAGGCAAACAAAGACAACAAAATAATAATATGACTAGTATAGACATTTTAAACCCTTTAGTTGAATTGGCAAACATTTACATTTTGATTTTAATAAATTCGCACAAAGAATTAGTAGCAGTAAACAGAACAGTTGGTCTGTCCATTACGTAAAACTTCTCTTCGAGTTGTTTTGTCCGGTTCATGAACAAACAAAATGTTACTCAGCTCGTTGATAAATACTTGATCAGTTCAGTTATTTGCCATATGTCAACCTTATACCAACTCTACTGACTTATATTGTTTCTAACGTTGTCAGTATAAATTATTCCTTTGCGTCTCAGGTGGCCTACGAATGAAAATTCGAAGAATTTGTATTGTCTGTCACGTCTTTGATTAACGTCAAATAATCCCTATAATATTAGAGAAATCAAGTTTAATGATGATTTGAGCACATTGAAAATGCTTGCTTTTCTCATAATCCCACGCTACCCACCTGAGTGAATTTTGTATGGACTTTAAGTTGGAAAGCTTAATTCTCGCCTCATATTCTGAATTTATGTTAAAATATAAAACTGTTTGTATTGTGCATACAAATAATCAAGAAATTTCACTATTTATATTCTTTCTAAGTACACACACAAGCAGAAATTGTTAAAGTAAAGGTTCCGAAGTTTTCTTAGATTACAGCGACCTCAACGTAACGCTTTAATGTACATTTAATACATTGAATATCAGAAACATTTTCATAAAATATTGAAATTTCTTCTGTTATAAAGTATTAATCTCAACACTACTCCCCTCATATATTTGAAGTACAGGGTGTTCGAAATGAGTACATCGGGTTTCAAAAATGTATAATTTCCAAAGTATTAACCGGATTTTCAAATAATTACTTTTATTGAAATTTCGAAAGGTCTTGTTTTTCACAATTTAGACGTTTTCCGATTCGTGAAGGTTGTTCTCGCTATAATGGCCATTCTTGTTTCACACTCCGGACTCCGGACCACGTTATCTATTTATTTATTTAAATGTTGCATGCTTCCGGAGCCTAACTTCGTTAGGCTCCGGAAGTGTAAATATAAGAATGGCCGTTATAGCGAAAATACCTTTCACTATTCGGAAAATGTCAAACTTGTAAAAAAAACAAGTCCTTTCGAAATTTTAATACAATTATTTTTTTATTTTTTTAAATCTCGTCCATATTTTGGAAACTATGAATTTTCAAAATAAGATATGGAACACCCGGTATCATATGTATGCATACCATTGATTGTTTTGCGATTTTTCTTGTTTATTTTGAGGTTAATTTATTAGACTTGGCTAAAATTTTACGCAGACTCGATATTTACCCTATATAAATAAAGCCTTCCAAGTTCGAACTCCACGGGATTATTTTGGGTGGTTGACAGTATTTACGAAAATTGTTCAGGAGAGCTCGTGTATTTTTTGTTCTTTATTTGTATGAAAGAAGGTTTTGGGATCCCAGGATTCAATCCATGATTAATTTTAGACTTGTCAAGTCTGTAATGAACTTTTTCATTCATTCGATAGCCTAGAAAAAAGGGTCCTTCTTCTTTCCCAATTGTACAAGAGATGCTACTGCGGGGAAAGCAAAGGTGTAAATTGGGACAGGCGTTCTGCCCAAAAACGAGGACGTGGAACACGAGTTATTGCTTAAGGAAAAATCAGAGGTTAGTTGTAACTACCTATTGGAGAAATGTAATTGTTTAACTGCGAAAAAAATAGTAAAATATGAGTCAATCATGCTTGTGTTCAAGACCGTAAAACATGGTTCAGGAAAAGGAGATCATGACATGTTTTAAAGGCTAGTTGGTCAAGCAGCCATCAATTCTTTACGGTATACAGCTCAAATATTAAATTTTAAGATAGAGCGGTGACAAATGCAGCAATTATGTACTGGAATCGGTTACCACCAGAGTCAAGAGACTTAAAACTATCTGAAGGAAAGTTCAAGAAATTGTTGTTACATTATCATGATTATGCCAAGAAAAGATGATTATGTAAAGGGTGACCAATACGCCCTGCAGCGGCCACCACAATAGGTACAATCAAATGGATTACGTACCTCGTTGGAAATATCAGCTCAAGTGGGATATCAGGCACCAGATTTCAGCTTCCTCTGATACGGCGTTCGCGCGCAGCGCGCGCTGGAAGTAGAAAAAAGGGTTTTCGCCGGTTTTCAACCGCTTGTCACGGTCTTTCGTCGGAATAGTAGTGAAAACTTCAAAAATTCGAAAAACGAACTTCACCACCTTATTCCCAAGTGCTTTATGAAAATTTGGTGGAGCCATGGTTAGACGATTTCCGAGCAAGTCGATTTTGTCTGACAATTTTACTATTTCTGCGGCGGTGAAGTTCGTTTTTCGAAATTTTGAAGTTTTCACGACTACTCCAACGGAAGACCGTGAAAAAGCGGCTGAGAAACGTCAAAAACCCGTTTTTTCTTTTTCCAGGGCGCGCTGCTCGCGAACGCGGTTTCATATGGATGGATCTGAAATCTGGTGTCTGATATTCCACTTGAGCTGATCTTTCCAACGAAGTATTCCGCTTCATTGTAGCTATTGTCGTTCCTGCTGTACGGGGGGGGAGGGGGGGCAATACATATTAGTCACCCTGTACATTATTGAGAGAATTGGATATATTTTCATTTAGAAAACTATTACTATTAATTGTGATGGATTAGATTGTATTGGCGTCGCCGCCTTAAGCCATTCTATGCTGTATTTATAATTAAATTTCAGGATGCGTTGAGATTCTCACTCCTGTAATATGTTTTCTATGTAACCAATCTATTTTGTCTTCATCCGGTTAGTCAATAGCTTGGAAATTTCTTCGATCTCTTATTAGTTTTGAATCAATTCTGTTCTAAAAAGAAAGTTTTGTAATGAATTATAGATGTCAACTTTGTCAAGCGTAGAGCTTTGAACTGTTGTGAACGACATTTTTGAATAGGCAATTATAAAGTTTAACGACTACCCGGCCCGGACCTCCAAAACATGATACCTATTAAATGCCATTTTTCAGGCGATATGAAATACTCAAATCTCTCAACACTTATGGACGGTGCGTACAATGCAAAACTAAGAAATGCGGCTCAAAGAAAATACCATTCTAAGTTTGGTTTGGGAAAAAATTGGAACCAAAAATCGTGACTGAAAATTGTACTGTATATAGAATCCGGAATTAGTAGTTCAGATTTCATGGCAAAAGTTACTTCAAAAATGGCTGGCGACTAAGGACCTGGTGACGCTGGTGGTCGTGGTCGTAGTTCTCATTTCCTTAATATTTACTCCAATTTCGTTATCTTTTATTAGCCCCGAATAAAGTTGTTGGTGAGACTAACATTAACCCTAATGGTACTGCAATCAAAAAGTTGAAAAATTGTAGACCATTCTTTGTGAATTTATTGCCGCATGTGTTATTAAAGTACTACTTCAGTAGGTCTAAACAATTTTTCTTTCGTACCAGTAAGTCAAATCAAAAGTTTCTGACGGAAAATTTAGTTTCTCCGACGACTATCTTGCATGTGAGAAAAAGTCAGATTACCTTTTCGCGTGTTTCTTGTACGTAAGCTTACTTTAAGACTAAATTCGACTTATTATTCAAGAAATTGATAGGACGGTCTATTCGAGAACGATAAAACCCAGCAGGTGTTTGACTTTTTTTTCTCTGCTTACGAATAAAATGGTTAGTTGCTGAAAAGGTCATGGAATAATATTTAAGAAATATAATTAATGTTTTCTTACTAAGCAGTCCCGAATCAAGTACTAACATTTTTTCCGCAACGCAGATTATTATTCTCCTTTTTATCTGTTCCAAGGCAAACAGGAACTCAATAACACGTACTAATCAATAAATATCCCACCCCGATCTAAGTTACTTTTCTCAACCTCGGAGAAAGTGAATCAACTTGCATACTCAGTATGTTTGAATGCTGGGGTTAGCACTCTAACGGAAAAACAAACAAACAAACAAATCTAATTGGTACAACCGACCCTTAAAATCATTAAAGTGTGGCAGTATTGTAAAAAGGAAAGAAATTCGGGTTCAAATTAATAACATTGACTTTTCATCACCGATTACAGATTTGAATTGAATTGTATTGCATATTTTATTTGAATTAAGACCGAAGCCTTATTATGGATAGGACCTTTAAGATTTACAGTTACATTAAATGTACATCTTAATTATCACTTAATGTATTTTATTTGTTTCTTTAATTTCGATTTTTTTAATTTTCCAATCATTGCTGAATATTTCCAGGTCTGATTTCTCGACCGCTTCACGGAACGGAATTTTAAGAGCCCAACTATACTGACTGAATCTCATACTGAGCAACAAGTTTAAATGTAATTTGCAACTACAATTAGACTAGTTTGCATGGACTTGACAAACGCGAAGGGACCGAATTAGTATTTCCGTTTCAAAGTCATTATGACATAATTATATAAATCAGTACAATACTTCATTCCTCGTTTTCATAACTCGACACACTATATTCTCTGCTATAATTTAAGATAATAATAATAAAAAACAATGCATACAAATAAAATTGTTGATAATGATTTTGTAAACATTTTAACAAAAGTTTGTAAAGGTATCTCAGAAGCAGGAAGTCGTAGAATCAAACTTTAGTATTTTGTTTACTCATGTGATATACTTTATTCATTAGTTAAGCTTTCTAAGTATATACTCTATCCTTTGTTTCTTCCCATGGCTCAAAGCCGGGTCCGAATGTTGACAACAGTGCGAACTGAAATTCTTGACCGTAATAAAAGAAATTAACTAACTAAGCGAATACACAGTTGATTCTACGACTTTTGGTTCCTCAGATACTTAAGGCTACGAACTTATGTGGGACCCTGTATTTTACTACATCATATTTGTTGTCTTTGTTTCCAGGAAATAAAATAAGTGTGCAGAATTCTCATCAACGATTGCAACTGCGATTAGTCAATCGCTTGGGAGTTTCAGTTCCACTTTTCACAACTAATGTCGGACTTCTTGTTTGCCGTGATGAACTTCATACCAAACTTCACACCCCCTGTTGAGCAATCAGTGGATATTTTCACTCCATTACGATAATTAGCGTTCGTACTGTGAACAAAGACTTAAGCTTTCCATTTTCTATTGTATGTATGTATTTGTAATACAAAGACGTATGATTATAGCAGGTTGTCATAAAAATACGATCATTTATACGCTTATGCATGCTTTCGAAAATCAAATCCGGGATGCTGTGGATTCGTAAGGTATCTGTTGTATGCGAGTTTCGAAAAACAAATTGCAGAAGATCTGACCATAGGGCGAATAGTCTTCCTATGGTCAGAATTACTTTCTTAAGCTATTATTCATCAATATAGTATCCCCAAAGCACCTCTTGGTTTCGAAACACTCTGTCAATATTTTTCATGGTGCCAGAAATAATTCCGTATATATAATTTCATGTCCGGTATCGTTTTACATTCCTCGACAGGCTGGGATAGTGGGATACAGAGTGGTTGTGGACAAAATATTATTAAGTATACATAACACGAAAGTTCTGTACTGACAATCCTGGACGTACAATAAATGAACTTCCAAAAGTGGCTGATACTAATTTTATAATGTAACTATAATTTTAGAATGGTTGAATCGTTAATCTGTTACGCTAGCAGGCTCGGTAATCATATTATCTACTTAAGTAATGACAACTCTCAGCCGTAGACCGAGTAAAGTCTTCAAACAAACTAATCAGGCATCCAAAGAACACATGGGGTATTTGTGGGTTTGATACGTTGAACTGACAAGGTCAACAGTTCAAGATCATCGATGATAAGTTTGTGTCATCCTCAGAGTAACGAAACGCACTCCTTATTACGTTCGATACTCTTAGGCGTCTTAGGTGTCATCTCATTCTGCTAACCAAATCATTTTACACGGCCACTCAAAATACACCGCGGACAGAAAGTTTGCTCGGATTCCAGTAATATTTCCTCTGAACTTACTTTCTGAAAACCCATCTCTGAATCAAAATGTACACATTTATGTTTGACGCAAACATGAGTAAACCTGAGTTTTACAAAGAATTACAAGATCAAATTAAACTAATTATAGCTGGAGAGCGGAACTGGGTAAATGTATTCAAATTTTTACTATTCGATTCTGAAACTGATAACGGTTTGATTATATTAGGTAACAAATTTTTCTAATGCATCGTCGCTAATTTATCATGGCTTAAATTCGCTGAAATTCTTCCAAGAAAAACCAGTGAACTGGGCTGGGTTCTACGTTGTCGATTTGAAATCAAAATCTGATCTGATCTTGGGACCATTTCAGGGCAAAGTAAGTTCTCAATAAATTCAGTGAAATCGGTCCACGATTTCGACCTGTCTGAGACGACCGGGTCTGTATCCTAATTTTACATTACGCTGTTTTATCCTTCGACAAAATAACCCCCCCCCCCCTACTCCCTCATCTAATTGTAGGGTAGGGTGTGCTAATACGCCCCACCTAGATTCTAGCGTATCCTGAGCGGAGCTGAGCGGTATCTCCGATATGTAGTAAGCTCAGTTGAACGTTTCTCCACATTTTCATATATTTTTCATAATTTCATGAAATGACTGGTATCCGTGGCAACCGCATTTCTCCAATGAACTGGAAATGTCCAAACTACGAGTCGGTGTGCTAATACGCCCCACCAGCTGGACAGATGTGCTAATACGCCCCACTAAAGCATGTGTCCATATACATCCGTCTGAATCTAAACGCATTTCCTAGACGGGGAGTCTTAGCACACCGCCCCTTTTTTTAGTTCTTGAAAACGTTTTTCAAAACATTTTATTTTTGAGAAAAGAGGAGTATTTAACTTTTTGTTATTTGACAAGATATAATAAGGTTTTTACATAGTAAAATAGTATTTTCAAATATTTTTGTTCCTTTGCTGACGAGGTCAAACTTCCGG
>JAQFYE010000048.1:0-67004 GCA_034694305.1 Protaphorura glebata
ATGAATGACATGAAATTGTTCCTACCCGATACGGACAAGCAACAGCATATATTCAACTTGAAGGTTTTAATTAATATTTTTTTCTCTTACGAATGGCAAATCAGGGTAGACCGGCCGATTCGGCCCTGGCTCAATAGAACTGTCCCTGATAACCGTAGCTTCTGGAGTAGCGCAGCACAACACAATATAGTGTAGTGTGTAAAACCGTGTGATTCAAATGCCATCAGAGTTATAGTCGTAGTCATTGGCGTCAGCTCAGTCCCATATTTCTGTAAATGGTTGGCATGGTTATAGACTCACTCAGACTAAGGGAAATACTTTATATATTACATTATATCGGGTATTGTATGTCTGAATGTAGAGAAATACGAAGAAGGGAGAAAGAGAAAGAAAAAGAAAGGCAAGAAAGCGTAGCGAGCAAACAAGAAGCTTTGTGAGAAAGAAACTCATTCTTCATCAGCAGAACCAGACTTCAAGATCTTGACTAGTGACGAGGGATTGTAATCGGATGTAAAGCTTAAATTATATATATTTATAGTCTATCGTTAGGTCAAGTTTCCTTGTCACGTATGTAAGAATTTCTTAGCCGTTTCGAAATATTCTGAACTTGCTCTCTCAAGCTATGCATACCTAGTATGTGTGAATGCTATTAGTTAGCACTTTAATTAAAAAACAAACAAATTTATAAACAATCAGGCCTTCTACAGAAACCTCACACCAGGTGCCAAGGCAAGCCCTTTAATGAGAAATCTTTTTGTCCGACGGAATATTACAAGACACGACTAGGCGGGTACGGTTCAGGTCAATCCGCATTTCATTCATTATCCAAAGGCAACCGAATATTGATTGCACCCTGTGAGGTTCATTCGGGTCAAGTACGACTGCTTGTAATTGTCCATTTTTTCTCTCTCGATTTCCCGAGGTTCTAACTTTCGCGGTCTTCGTTTCCCTTCTTTGTAGTTTTTCATTCCATGTATTGGTTTAGTTTGTTCTTCATTTTCATTTCAGTTCTATTTCCGTTCACAGGTGCCAGATCCAAGATTTCCTTTCCTAGGAACACATTTCACTCCTAGAATGGATGGTAGCGTTTGGCTCGGACCGAATGCAATTCTAGCTTTTAAAAGAGAAGGCTACACTTGGAATGACTTCGATCGAAAGGATTTTGTAGACTCAATCACACACAAGGGCTTCCAAAGGCTAGCACTCAAGTATGCCAAGTTTGGAGGGCAGGAAATGATTCGATCTGCTCTCCTTTTTCTTCAACTCAGACAACTTCGTAGATTTATCCCGGGCATTGGACTCAGCGATATCTCTCGGTACGTATTTCCTTACAATACATGTATCTCGTGTCGTTCAGAATCAATATCTATATGATAGGACTCATTTCTTCAGGCTTCAAGATTCCTCCCATAGATACGGTAGTAACCAGAATGCGCGATGACCACTAATTGTCTCAAGTGTGCATGCGCGACCCAAATACGTCAAGCCGTTACCGGAAATATTTCTCTGCTTCTTAATCGAAACAGAATTTCTGACCGAAACGGATTATTGGGTTTAGATTCACTTAGTGCAATGACTCGTAGAATTTTAAATTTTGAGAATTATAGTTAGGTTTTTTGAATCCGCACAAGATTGTTCTTGAAAATCCACAGTGCATTAACGAACTTTAACCCAACTCTGGTAAGGTCGTTTACTCCTTTGCTACTCTAGAACCTGGTTAGAGGCTAATGAACGAGTGTCGGTGTCTGAAATAATTCATCTTTACCTGTCAATCCACAATGACAATTAGAACTTTAGCTCACAGTTAGCAATATTAATATACAACCCCAATTGATCAATATTTACTACTTTAGCTTCCCTGGAGTAGTTTATTTCGTACAAAGTCGATAATTTGTCTGTCTCTGATAGCATCTAACGTTTTCACGTGTATAATTAAATGAGAACCTACTGTTTGTTTCTACAGTGCCAGCCCCATAATCATGAAAAGACTTTTAGCCTCATAATAATATACGTTGTAACCCTCCTACAAGGTTTGAACTAAATGTTTAGTGGAACAACTAGCGAAAGCGAGTATTCGATTCGAAGGAACATATCAAATTATGGTGTGTATTAGTGATACCTCAGGCATTCATGCGGATAAGGTAGAATTGGACTGGACATTTTAAATATATATTGCCTGCTACCCGTTCCATCTGCATTTGCATTGTATTTCGTTTTTAGTTGTTTTTGGCTTGGCGCACCGTCCGTCCGTCTGGCCGTCCTACTTTCAATTGAGTTTTTGAAAGGTGGAATTTAATTTAAACCACTTAGTGTAGAATTCTACAGGGAATAGTATCCGGATGTAAAATTGAGAACAAGCTATAAAAAAACCGAGTACTACTTCTTTTTAGTTATTTTAAAAGTGACAAATTTTAGAATGGACGTGGAAACGAAATGTTTTCATAAAGTTTCTAAATTGAGGAATCAAAAGTTTGGAGGAATTTTAGAGGCTGGAAAACCGTGGCGTCGGTCACCTTGAAAAATGCCATGAAATGAACTTTTAGCTTCTGCCTGCATGCTTGCCATCATATCGATTGGTTTTTGCCTACTTTCTTGGCTGGTATCCGTCGGTGGTCCTACGTGTATTTTTACTCTCTTTTTGTTCAATAAAATCGAACTCACATTTAACCGGAGCCTTGCCTGCACGTCCAGATTATAATGTTCGTTTTTGCCTTCAGCTCAGCTCGTATCCGGTGTCACCCCTAGGTACTCTTAAGCTAGTATATTTTTTGGCTGGCTGAAGTTATAAAATATTGAGAGATCGAAAATACAGGACTGTGGAGCTTTGAAGAATTAATTAGTTTAAAAATGGTAGAGGCAAGTCTGGGAAGTTTGAGAGTACTTACTTTGTTTAACTAAAGTATTTCCATTCATGGGCATGCTTCTTTGGAACTGGAATTGATATGGACTTGTAAGTAGCACGGTCTAAGTGGATAGTAATAGCTGAAACCAAACTTCCTGACAGTTCACTTTTTTTCGGTGGGCAAAACTTGACACGACATTACATTACATTAATGGGATGTTTGCGTTCGGTTCAGGTATCATTTTAGAGAAGACGAAACAGGAATTAAGCCTTGACATAATAAGGTAGGCAGTCAAGTAATCAGAACTTGCGATTTCGAAATTACCAGAGGAACTAACTGAGTATTGCCTGCCGCTATGTATTATCTTCCCTCGATTACATGATAGTTTGTTAAACTTTACACAGCACAAGGGAGGCTCCTGTCATTTTCAAAAATGCATGCCAATACGAAGCTAGCATGATTTTTAGTTTTGAAAAAATTTAAAACTCGTCTGCTTAAAGTACTAGCACTGCATCCTTTGTCTTGGGGTGTTTGCATGCTAACTTCAACCATTTACTATTTTCAACTAGGCTTGATCTCTTAGATTCCATCATTTCTATTTTAATTTGGAAGTGTAGTGTGTTATAAGAAATGTTGTACAGTCGGAATTAGCGATACTCACTGATGATTCAATGTGGCTTCTTTGATGAAGCTGTTAAAATAAGGACTTTCATAAACACGTGTACAAATCCAAGTATTTTGAGATTTTGTACATCATAACAGAGTTCTCCCTTGTTAAACTCCAATATCTGAGTGCATGCCTGTAATTTTATTCTTTCCAAAGTAAGTAGTCTTTCAGTATTTTCATGTTTTGTGAGTTTGTTGTTGGATTCCTGTAATTTTTGTTTGCTTCGCTACGTTCAACTATATCTGCACGGAAAAAGCGACATGGAATTGGAAGTCCACGAAGTGAACAACATCATGCAATGTTTAAACTTCTGCTGTACGTTATGGCTATGGGCTCGGATTAATAGACAAATGTATTCACTCTGCTCTGCTGTTCCTCTGTTGTTTGTTTTACTGATTATCGAGTATCAAGCATGACATGTTTAAATGGAAGGGGTGATAAACTCTGGATTTTGAGTTGAATTTTGACTCTATTGTAGCACAACAGAGTACGTATGAACTTTAAATTCTGGGTACCTAATATCCTACCTAGTCTAATGTGTGCTCAAGTTGTTAGACATATTATGCTACATTATTATTAGATCTGCCAACTGCCAACTCTGTAGTACGTAAAATAAATATCCACAATTACTATGAATACGATGTGCAGATATTTTGTATTGTATTGTATTACATTCACACTATGCTCATGTCAATGCCATTTACGTTTGCGATTTACCATCCGTCCATAGCCAACCTCAATACATAAAATGTGTTTGACAGTACTTACGATTAGTTCGCAATCACTAAAATATACCTTGCAATAGCAATACAATACAATGCAATTGATTCTATTCCGTTGCACGTTATTCTAAAGTGAAAAAAAAATCGAGAGACATAAACTGACACTTGTGTTGTCTGTCAGCCAACAAATAATGCACTCTTCTGTGTGTGTGTCATATGTCACAGGCAAAACTAACCAAAATGGGACGAGTATATCTGTAGGGAAGGAATATCTCTTAAGTGAGATAAAATTAACGTCTATTTGATAATAAGATGAAGTTTTTATTTCTATTAAACGCGACAGAAAATTTCGGAATCTGAAATTTTCCCAAGTATTTTAGTTTCATTTAAATAATCTGTAATTTTTGACCCTGTAAGTGACATTCACCATCATTTGATAATTCGCCTGTGACATCAGCAAATGTAAAGTTTTAGCACATGCGAATGAAGGAAAGACTGAGACTATTTATTCATGTCCCATACGCGTATATCCAAAGGTTTTTATTCATTCCTTGTGTTTGTACTGATTAGATACTTATCTTAAATAGTATGCAGTTTTCATCTTTCTTGGTTTTGCTTAAAGCATTTCCTTGAAGCAGAAACAGAAAAAAACAGATTTGTAGAACTTGATTGATGCGGACGGGGTGAGTGACATAAAGTACCTCCTCCAAGAAATCTGGGTAGAGATTTAAGAGTGTGTAGGTTACTTAGGTGTAGTTATGTAGTTCTAACGGGATGACACAGGATTTAAACTTAATAACACTTCCGCTGTCAATGTCAACACGCTGTTTTACAATTTATTAATATTAGTCTATTCACAATGCGAAAGAGTTGCTTTTAAATATTAGCGATGTTTAAATATATACGTAAGTATGTGACCGAGATCCGTATCGTCGTCCCTATCTTGAGGGTTCAATACTTCTGGCTGGCATGTTGTCTGTTTGCTGTGAAAAGGTCTTTCAAGCTCACAATCAAAGTCCCCGCCCTCCAGATCGTATCCCTAAAACCCTACACCATCTCTCATCTCCCTTTCTGACGCGCATGACAAGCCTGTTCCCACGTACATGTTACATCTGAACAAAAGCGGAAATGAAACTTGTTCTAGGGTTTTAGCGTTAGGAGCTGATCTGACCTGATACGGTGAGGAACATTATTTCTCCTACCTCTAGGGGTACCTAGCCTAGGCAGAAATTTACCGGGATGGCCTAGGCCAATTTAACTATACTTGATTTGAAAATAGAATTGGACTGTAACATAAGAACGAATGCTTTAGCTAGAAGTTCAATCAATGAGCACGTAAATAGAAAAAAGTACATTGACAAATTTCCTGGTATAAAAGTAGAGTAGCTCTGTATATTAGAAGGATCGACCATTCTGCAAACAGCACCAGAACGGTACAAAAACTCGGCGTCGGGTCTTCTCTTAGGTCATTCTTTATAGAATTGAGGTCATTTTCACCCTACATTCAATGTACAGTACAGAACATTCAGACATTCACATTCGTTAGAAGGAAAAAAGCTTGATAAAGTTGGCTTGGTTTTGCCTTGGTGTGTACGGCACAGCACGACGACGATGACTTGAATTACACGATTCCGACTCCGACTACTCTTGCGGCTTGGCACGTTTGCTTGGTTTCCAAATGCAATTCCACGGAATTAATGAATTGTCTCACTACTACTACCAGTAGTTCGTGTCTGGAGAAAAAAACATCCATTTCCAGGAGTGAGAGAAAGCAAGCAAGCATTGCATTGCACCGGGATTGCATACATGTAGGGATGTTTAAGTAGAAACCAGAAGGTAATCAGTTTGTTTTACTATGGGGATCAGGAGAGCAGAGTAAAACAGTATGCTGTTGGTTAGTGCAGTCTGTACTGTACTTTACCAAGTGAGATTTCAGTCTTTGATACTGAAATCGAAATGGAAGTCATTCACAAGGAGAAACACCAAAATCCGAGCATTCAAAAAGACAAAACATACATTTGTAGGGGATAGGAACTATGGAGAAGACGGAATAGGAATGTAGACACGGATTTAGCATACACATGTTCGTATTACAGATACATAACATGTTTAACATTCTTGTTGAAATATATGGAGAACGGATTTCCATTTTTCGTGCCAAAACAGATGAGTCGAATTTTTAAAAGAATGATTGGGACTTTCACTTTGGTCGTTAAGGGGTTTACCCTGTGCCACAGTCGCCGCTACAGGCTTACATATTGAGTTAATTCATATGTACATAGAATACAAAAAATACTTCTGTTTGTTAGTTCAGAATCTTTCTTAATCATGGAGGTTCATGAACATCGGGATTTGCATTTAATCCTCCGGATGTCACCTGTTTTATTCCGTGTACTAGAAAACCCTCGGTTCGAGAACGAACCAATTAGATGCATCTGCATATGTTAGCAAATGAGAAGAGAAACCCATTTCCCTATCACTGCAAGAACCAGGGTATAGTGAGTGGAAGGACAGTGTGACAGACAGACAGAATCCTTGGGCCATGGACTTTATTGGTATTATTTTGTTTACGTTTATGACTTGCCAAGGACGGCAGGTAATATTTTAGGCAAACTACATTATGGCTTTCGGCCAACTTTAATTGAAACTATAGATCGTCGAATTCGATATTATGTAGTCTATTGCGCCGGATCTGGGTTTAAAAAATTTTGGACAGTGGGTTTGGCCAGATTAGGGGTAATCCATCTTTGAGGTTGACTGAAAATGCAGCCGATCGATTCTGACTTTTACGGAACCTGGACTTGTATGTAGGTCAACAGATTTAGTGACCCGCCTGGGTTCAGGTTAAGTAATTAAGCGAATAAATTCCTGTATTATAACAATTCACATTTGAATCTAGGTAGTACTTGCGCATTCCATACATTTCCGTGGAAATACTACATGTTGACGACAACGTCCACACTAAAGCTTGCTAATTAAGCAAAGTATTCGTTAGGATTATCATTACTATTGACAATATATTATACTGTATACGTACGTACTTAGTAAGTATTCCACTGAGGCATGCAGGTGTATCCATTTACTACTATTTGCAATGCATGTGACTGATTGCTCGTTAAAGTGTGACATTAGCAGGCAAACCGTGTCCCGTGTCCCTGGTACATAATGACTTCTAGCCCGCTACTATTAATGTCAATTCTCAGTTTCAAAATATGAATTGGTCATTTAGAAGTGTACATGAATAATGATGAGATGAGATGTTGGGTTTAGGTGCTGGGAGTTGAAATCTTTCAACACTCCCTTTTCTCACTAGGTAAATTTTTTTTTCAATTCATAAAACCTTCCAATAGTTAGTTAGCCAGTCAGTCAACGTAGAATTAGAAATGAGGTTTGAATAGCCAAATTGCACGCATGCATGACTCATCACCATCATCAAAAACCAAAATGTTACATTACATTACATTACATACATTGGGTTTGGCAAAAGTAAACTAGTTAAGCGTAGGCGAAAATACAAAGTACTTTTAGTTAAGGAATGGAAGGACAGTATTTCAAATATATTGACACTTGAGTATCAGGACCAGTGTTTTTAAATCGATATTTTCTTCACACTCACGTTGAAGAGAATCTGTTTTTGCTTTTGAACCTGTTTCTTTCTTACAAGGAGTAAAGTGTACTGTGTAAATTAAAATAATGTTCATTTCAGCTATCCGTCATCTAATGTTTGAGATTCTATGCGTGAAATGTCAGATTATGCTGTCTCTCGAACATTTTATCGAATCAAGTATCAGACAATGCAACTCTCTATATCAGCACTCCATTTATGGATTACCTCCTCCCATCGGACTACGTGGATCGAATCGGTGTGCTGTTGACATCAGAAAAATATTAACATTTCTCAAATTTTTTTAATACAAAAATTAAAATATTATGAGGAATGCCTCTACCTATACTGTAAGTGTTTACCTTGCATACGAAGAGCTTTTTCCCACCTTCGGTTTCATAAATTAGTAAAGTGCCCTAATTGGGTAGGAAAGTCGGGTACCACGAGTATGCCCAATGATCGCGGAATTCGATGTAGTACGGTGACAGTGCAGTAATGTATTCATCAAAATGAGGCGAATTTGGAACCTGTATAGCAGGGACGGGAGTTTTTCATTGAGTAGAAATAGACGATTAGCCATTACTTGATTAACTACTATTAATTTACACCTCTTACAACTTACAACAGTAGGGTGTTACCGCTTTATTTATTCATTAATTCTGACACTTAATCATTTTTGTCCAACTGTATTTTGTGACTTTCATTTGAAATACTATGGTGAATAAAGAGAATTTGACTAGAAATGTGTAAAATCTGAATTCTGTGATAACTGATAACACAACTCAGTAAGTTCAGAGTGTAACCCCTAGTGCGTGAGCAAATCGATTTGTAAAGAGTCAACGCCAAAATCTTTTTTCCAGACGCTCGGGAGTTTCATAAATTCGTGATCAAGGGCTTAAATTTAGTAATTCTGAAAAAGTTAGATCTAGCTGATTCGAACTTCACAATAGAATAATTTTTCGTGTAACTCTTCTCTGTTAGTGGCCTCCATCAATCACCAAAAACCTGAAGCCGGTTCGGTAATCAGGTTCTTTCGTTTACTGATTTCATTTTGTTTATTATGTAAGGTTTTAGGAATGATCCAATCAATGTCCATTATAAGGAAAATGTAAAACTAAACTGAACAACATTGATGGACTGCTGCTGTTTGTTGTTGCCATTGCCATGCATGGCGTTTTGCGTTGCATGTTGCATGTCGCCAGACTACTTTTTTTACGGTTGGCTTTGTTTTATTCGTAACTCACATTTTACTGACATAAAGAAAACATGTTGAAGTTGACTATGACTGGACTGAACATGATGGACGGACATCTGAGACTACCCACGCTTAAAAATATTTTATTGACTTCACAAATGCGATCTACCTGGTAGCATTTGGCATTATTGGTATTGTTGCTCCGCCATGCGTTTAGCAGCATGCCCAATTAAATATTTACACTATTAGTATGACTTACACATTTCAGTCAGACGGTAGGATAAGAACTAATTTAATATAAGGACGGATAGATAATTTAGAACAAGGTTGTATTTTATATAATGCCGAATTGATTGCTAATATGTTATTCTCTTTGAGTAATTTTAATACTTACAGGGTGATTCATAGCCATTGTCTACTAATATTCCCGCCTACTGCCCAAGACGTTGTCGATTGTAAGTCACGACCAATCAAACACCGTGCGCCCAAAGGAGGGACCTCAAATCTTATGGGGAAAAGTACGCCTTTGGAATTCCCTCAATTTTTATATGCTGTAATCCTTTTGATTTTGATCAACTTTTGTGAAGGTGATACGCCCAAAAGTCTAACCGTTTGGCCCCTAGAAATACACAGGTGGACATTTAAGGTGAATGCGAAAGTGAACGTAACCATGCGACATGTTACATGCTCACCTGTGTATTTTTAACGGCCAAACGGTTGGGATTTTAGAGGTAGGATCTTCACAAAAGTTGTTCAGGATCACAAGCGCAACAACATAAAAGATTGAGCGAATTCCAACGGCTTACTTTTTCCATAAGGTTTGTCTCAAAATCTCTATATTTCACGAATTTCACCAAAGTCTGCTAGAAATCTATGGGTTGGGCCGCAGGGGGAATGTGTAAATATGTTATGAACCACCCTGTAATATATGAAAATTGAGCATGTATAAGAGAAATGAGGTTGTTTTTCTAGAGGACCAGCCGGAGTTCGAGCTCAAGCATTGGACGTGGATGGAAATCTAGTGGATGATTTTGTCTTTGACTGGGGGACTGGAGACTTGTCGAAACGAGTTCTGCACGTGAGAAATTGTCCGAGCCCAGGAGCTACATCTTCCTTGTCCATTGCTTCCATTATTGTAGACAAGATTCATGAGCGGTTTGCATTGTAACTCAAAACCGTCCAAGTCATGACAAGTCTTCCAGTCATTTACCGGCCGGCATGCCTAATGTTGAGACGCCCTAAGGCCCAACCACACATCTCCTTTAAATTTTTCTGACCTCCCCCTTTTTCAGATCGTTTTGTTCTTAGGATCAAATTTCTGTTACCCCCTGGGTGGAAAAACGTAATTTTCTAGTCGTCGTTGTCCAGCTCGCTACGGGACTTCGAAGAGTAAGTAATACATATTATAATATTTTTTGGTCAAAATGTATGATGCATATTACAGTGAATTTAGATAAATGCGTTACAATTGAACATCGCAGCTGAACTTGTCTCAAATTTCGATAAACCTGCAAGCTTTGCATATCGCAATGCACACGGGGCCAATAATTTGAAATCTTAGAGTTTACTTCTTTAGTATGTAGAGTTTTCGAATAGAAATCCGTTCCGTTAACCTTTCTGCTTTATTTTCCTGCAAAATTGAGATATCACTCCAAAGAAACGATTATTTATTTTAAAAATAACACAGATAAATCGAAACTTCACCAAGTAAACGCGCTTATTCATCAGGGTGAGTGTTAGTGTTGGTTGACCATCTCTCCAGACAACTTGATTAGACTTGACCTCTCATTTACTATCCGTGCATTGGTCCATGGATTCGAACTAACGCAGTGTAACGCTCCTTGTTGATTGACCAAACACACCAGAGCAGAGTTCAAAAATCGCATTTTCCATTTCCTTGGTGTGGTGTATGTGTGGTGTCATTTTTATGAAAAGTAAGATTTATTGTGCGTGCGCACTCATAAAATCCATCCAACAGATAAGTACACCACATAAGTCTTACTTTGAAATCCAAATTAGAGCAAGTAAAGTGATTAGGATTTTAATCTTGCCTTTAGCGTTCTTCCCAACTTAATTCCAACTCCAAGTAGGATGTAGAGCTACGACTATGTATGTACGATATAATATTTTACAACAGAATGCTTCGTTAGATATCAAATTAAGTCCATATTAGATTCCGAGTTTGGGTAAATTGTGCATGAGTTATGAACATATCCGTAAAGGTAATAAGGTATAGCGTTTTCGAGTTTTCGTATACTACCTCGTTAAGGCTGACAAGGAATTCTATTCGGTGGTAAAATTCTGGTATACTCGCATCTCTTGCTACTCCGCTATTAGACATCGATAGCATTCTGGTTGTTTTAAACAGTTTTCTTCTATTGTAGATTATTCTTTCCCACTTTTAGGGATACATTTCCTATGCCAGATGGAAAGATGCCTCATTTCTACATAAATGTTCGGTCGGCATGTTTGACCTTGGTGAATTAATGGATGTCTTTGTTAGAGTCAGATGTTTGCCTGATATTCTGCAATTGAGCAAAAACTTGTCCCATGGTATTCTCATGACGCCACTATATTATTCGTAACGTAGACAGTTGACCTGACAAACACTGAGTGAGTAGGTCACATTTTTAATTTTACGACCAAATATTGTTCCTTGTTGATCGTATGCTTGGATTTCGTACAAGACAGAGTACGGTACTACTTCGAAGATTGTACCACACCTATCCAGTATGAACTTTGGTTCACCGCACCGTAGAACGCTTGGAAAATTTTACTCTCTTGTAACTAACGACTTGAAGCTTCTTTAGCTGCCCCCACGACTAACAATTGGAGAAATCTATTTGTTCGACCCTGAGATAAGTTTTTAAGAGCGGCAATGGAATTGGCATTTGAAGAGTTGTGAAGAGTGTGAAATGTCCAAAGGCCAAATAGATGAGTCCTAAAAATCGTAAACATCAATGTTCATACCATGGCAAGGAACCAAGGAGTATTATTTATTTTTTGCACATAACTTCTATAATATTGTTGTTATAAGAGTGTGGGTATGAACATGAATGACTATCTTGCTCGAGGTGAATAATTTTGCCAACTCACCGCCCGCCCTATGGAATGGAATGAACGGACGGATGCATGACAGAAAAGAAGTAGAGAAGTAGGATAAGGAGTTGTGGTTTCATGATTAAGAGACTCTTCGATAGGGTGTCTCTAAAGTTAATTTATTTAATTTTGAAGGTATGACTTCTTGGGTGTTCAAATAATCAAATGACCTGTAGGACGTCTAGCTCATCACGGCATGATACACCCTGAGGAGTTAATTGGAAGCATGTAGTAGTATTGACACCTGTCTGCGATTTCCAATTATTGAAACACCCTATTGAAAAAGAAATAGTTAATGGGACTTAACCATAACGTTTGAAATCAGTTCTGGAGTTTTGGACGTGTATTAATGATGATGGGATTTCGAACTATGCACTTGAAAAGCTATAAGCTACGTGTTGTAGTAAGTGCCGATTTTCTAGTTTTTTTTACGGATGAAGGTAACCCTACCGTGCGTCATGTCATATTTTGAAAAAAAAATGAACCAGGACTAGAATGAATGCAAATCTGATTGCTTGCTTCCCATCCATGGAAATTGTTAGTAGGGTTTGTGTATTTGCAATCCAATGTTGACTTGTTATCCCCAGTGTGAAAAACAAGAGGGTTGTCCATTTATGGACACGTTAAAGGAAGGTGGAAGAGAGGAAATGTCCGTTAAATTGTAAAATATATTGCTGCATGCTGGTTGGCTTTAGAGTTGACCTGGTACTATTTAACATGGTAATCCGTTGATTTAAATAATTTCACGGGTATCAAAATGTCGTTTTTCTCTTCGAGAATGAGTACCTTGAGTAGCGTCTGTCTGTACCTTACCCTTTTGCTCTTGCCATTTTCAAGGTACGTACTTCAACTTCAACTTGAGAAAAAATTCTATTCAGTTTATGGTTTCGTTTCACTTATTGGAGAATTCTTCTTCTTCTTCCTTCCAGCATTTGTAACGCACCATAGTTCTATTCTATTATTTTTCCATGCATTGGATTTTGAATGTAGTACCCAAATCCAACCAAGATTTTTGTACTTGTGCAATATAAAATAGAAAACAAAAACCTGTTTTTTAGCTGTTGAGGACTATGTAAAAAAGTAAAATACAGGGACGATGAGTTGGAAGGCACATACGAATGTATGTATGTATGTTGTATGTAAGTAATGTAATTGTAATTAAAATCTTATCTCAGTCACAACTTACAACGTACGTATACGCGTACATAGACTACAATTTACTCATTCGTGCATGCATGGAACACATAATAGGGAATGATGGGAGAGAAGTACAACGATGTGATGGTGATGGAACGAACGGAGTAAAAAAAAATTATATATATATATAAATGTAAAGTAAATGGAATGTAACGCATACATAATAAAATATTATTGAGCTCCTTGGTTGGTTTTAAGTTCTTAACAATGAACAATGTACTGCACGAATTGAGTTACAAACATGAGTGCGTAAGAAGAATTTACTTTTTTTTAGTTTTCTATTTTCTTTCTCCTTCCGTTCCAAGGCAAGCACAGAATATAAATTGAAATAAATAAAATGGAATAAATAATTTTCAAGGATTTTTAACTACTTGTACGAAAGCACTGCCCACCTTCGTATTCGTATGTCTTCATGGGGGTAAATTAACAAACGAATGGACGTTAAGTACGCGATATACATCTCCGTGTATTTGTTAAGATTCTAAAGTATTCTTTGTACGCTCGTGCGATTATATTTTCAACCAACTAGCTAAGGCGCATGGTCGACAGGTATCCCATGCATAACAATACCGATCCGTTTGTCTCGGACAAATTCTTGAATATTCCTATGGAGTTAGTGTGGGATGATGTGTCGAATTTCGCATGTTATGTGATCCAACGTCGTTTAGATGTGTCGAGAAGGTTACTTCATATAATTCGGGCAGAGTTAGTTCTATTCGGAATTTTCCAGTCCGTCACGGTCACATTCGTATCAGAGTCGGCTGTATACGAGTCTGATCCGGATGTTCACCAAAGAGATTCTGTCCATTTTGATTCTGTCTACCTCGTGCAGTAATGTCAATTAATGGCATCCTGATTGACGAAGGGTTCACGTCCAACTGTGGCACAAAAGGGTCACATACTCTAAGCCCCGAAATCGTCGACAATGTAAGGTTTCTTTGATTAGGGAGAGTACTGATTTTGGCTGTACAAGCGTTATACATACATATGTATCGCTACCTAGGAGGGGGAAGTATTTAGAAAAAAATGACGGATGATCAGATGAAGTTGCAGTATGGATGGCTAGGGTAGCAAATATTTTAATTTATGGAGGAGAGAGTGAATTAATAACCCTGGAAGATCCATTGATCTATAAAAATCCAAATGCGCTAATGTATTAGCCTTAAAAGCCACTCATACTTTGTATGTACGTACACTGTACATAGAAACTGTGCGCAAGTATTCTTAATACTTTAATACAGTATAGGGTATCCCATTAATTGCTTTGAATAGATGATGGATATAAGCAAAAGCAATGCAAGTAGTCAAGTCGTAGTTTATAAAAGGAAGTAGGAATGTTGGTCCAAATAAGGTAAGTCTAATGCAAATATCCCAATGCAGTGTGTTTAAATGCAATTCAAATGCTTCATCTCCTTCTAAGTAAGTAAGCTATTCTATGGCTTGTAGTAAGTAAAAATTGTATTTGTTCAAGCAACTTTATTTGGTTGATTTTTGTGAGGGATAGTTACGGGGTGTTCAGTTTAGAAGCCCTATTTAATGATTTATAACGACAAGAGTAAAATTCTTTGTACAAACGTTACTACATAATACCCCTATGATTTTTTAAACTTGTGAAAATGATAAGCTAAAATTTATATTCATAGGTTTTCAAAATATTTGAAGCTTTATTTCTGGAATTAAGAATCTGGGGGTTACAAATCATTGTCACTTTGTCGGTTTCTTAGGGACATTTTTACATCTATATGATTTTTTGAAGCACTAAGGGTGGTATGATGACCAATCGTTTTACATTCCAGATACTAGAGTTTGAACCCCTTTAGAGCTTACCTTGTAAAAAGTTATGCAATGTTGATTCAATGCGGCAGTGCAGTAGTCTTTTGGCGCAGTGGAAACCTTTTCAAGTCATAAACGTAATATTAGTAGACGAAAAGGGATACAATGTAGAAATAAATTAATAAAAGCGCACAATTGTACTTTAAAGTCTAAAGTGTAAAGGATTTATATAAGTGAAACGCGGTTTACGATCGAGTTCTACACTTCCTTGAAGTGTGAATACGACCAAATACTCAACTCAAGACATGATATTTACCATTTACCATTTACCACTTCGATCGTTATTTTAACTACAGTTTTGGTAATTCCAAGAAGTGGCGTACACTTTAGCGATTAATAATACTATGAAATATTAATGAATATGCTACATGCATCGCACATTGCATGTCTTAGACCACAACTTTTTGTGAACATACTATTTTCAGATCCTATTTTAGAAGGAAATGTATTTTAGGGAAAATGACCGAATTTTGCCGCAATACAGACTATTGGCGAACGTTAGATTTAGCAATTCGAAGAAATAACTGCAATTTCAAATAAAATAATTTTATTTACTATCATACTAAAGTTAAATACAAATATTTATATCCGTCGCATGCTGGCAGTAACACTAAACCACAATTTATATATTTTTGCATAATATTTTAGAGGAAATGGACTTGATGGTCGCATAATGAAAATGACCAACTTTTCCCGTAATATTTACGGATTATTTCCGCATTTAATATTTGGCAATATGTCCATATGTTTTAAACTTTTGGAAGTTCCAAGAACTTCCTAGAGCTTGTGGTAACACTTCTAATTAAAAGATTAATAGTTACGAATAATTAATAACGTAAAATATAGATAGGTACATCGCATGTTTATGATAACCCGTGCATAGCGAACACTGTATGAACTGAATACCCATTTCTGCTCGATATTTTAGTAAAGCATTTAGGAATCGTGAAAACTGACGTAATTTTCTACTTTTCCCTCTAGTATCTAGTATTTCGGCGTCACATAAATGCCATGTGGAATTGCGTTGCTCATGAGTTTGACACCCATAACATGCACAATGTATGGGGTTTAATGTTCTCGTATCTATGTACACGTACTCTTGTGGAGTGGGAGAACCCACTTGAGTCGACACATTGATCGCATAAGACATTAGAGAAGGAAATAAATTAATTAGAGATTCGATTACACGCTCAAGTAAACACGTTTCGTCTTTGGATCGAACAAACTCTGCAATACGAGAAGAAAACCCCAAGCATCTTCTTTAATATTTACGAGAATTGCGGGCTGCAAGTCTAGCTGTGTGATTATGTGTGCAGTACGCGGTGGACTATCACATTCTATTTTCAAACTAACAAGGGACAATAATTTGGTGTAAAATTATGATTAAATCCGAAAACCTAGACTTTGTATGCCACTTCAAGGTATTCCGACTAAGAATATGAAAATTGGGTCACTACTAGCTAGAGAATTTTGCCGTGCGTAAACACACCATGCATTTCTGAACGTTTAACTATTGAAAACTCCATTCGAATGTGACAGTGTATCTTTAGACAAAAATGTTATGAGAGGAAATAATGACACTCGGCTTGATATCTGAAAATTGTATTGCAAGCTCGACCTCACATCCTAATACTGTCCCTTGTTAGCTTCAACTTCCAGGTCTGTGTGCTTGTTCAGTTCTAATATGAAGTATTTTTGTGGGAAAGGAATGAAGGAAACCAACTAGGAAGGTAAAAAAAACTTGGGAAACGAGATTTCCCCCTTGTGTTGCCCTTCACTCCGAATTCCGTCCGTCTGAACTCTGAGACCAGGACTTCCTTCAAGTTTCTCTTGTAGGTTCTCAATACGGGTAAAAGTCTTAATTCAAAATATGTATGTACTGTAATGGCATGGAGGTATGCTTTCAGATGTTCACTACGATGCATACTTTGTAGAACTAATAAAAATGGCGTGGGAGAGCTCTTCTTTTATGGAATTTCGCACGAATTTTTTTTATATAGCAAACGACTTATTATTTGCAAAGTTCTGGTACAATCCCATTGTGTCTCAAAATCAATTAAGTTCACACCTATTCGTTTGCCATGTACTAGTATTGGAATTGTAGGATGTGTTTGTTATCTCTACGATTTTATTTTTAGTACGAGGGATAATTCCTCTGGTTTGCAACAATATTAGTCAAATTAGTGCTAAAGCTACAAAATAGATCTGGTTTCAAAAGAAAACCTCTAAACAAAGATAATAATTTGTCTGATGAGTTAAGGAAATATGTAGACAGGGGTAATATAAATAGGAACAAGGAAAAGGGAATCCGAGATGTGGTGGCATGTAGTGTGGGCTTTGAGATTTCAGAACCTTCTCATTAGGAACCTCAACAGCACTAATGAGGAGTGAATTTTAATGTAAGACAGAACCGTGTGGCGCGGCGTCGTCGGCCGCTGTAGAGATAACTTTAACGACTGACTGTGTTAGTAGTAGGAGGATGTACAACGCTGTACTCTCAGAATCGGCAAATCTTTGAGATCACAGAAGCCGCATAGAAAATTATAGGTGAGAGATGGAATGGAATGGAATGTAATGTAAAGGGTTGGGATAGGAAAGGCTTGAAGGCAATCAATGTGTCTTCTTCGTTCCGAATGAATGACTACTATCATCCAAAACTCTACCTAGCTACGTAATTCTATTTATTACTCGATCTGTTCACATCACGTGACAGTCAGCGTAAAAAGAGCCGAATCCCAACTCAAATTTAAATCCTGATAACGGAAGAACACCAGGTGTTCATATATTTTCGGATTCATGGAGTCCCTCAACTGAGAGACATTGAAATTTGGGTGACAAAATCTTATACTATACAAATTAGCGATTAACCTTGTTGAATTTGTTTGCTTTTCGTTTGTTTTGGTGTATTCCATAGAGGTTTTCAAGTATTTGACATGTAAGATTTTTACCCGGGACTGTAAGATGTCTATGATTTCACCATTTTCACCGTCCAATGATCACATTGGAAATTTAAATGGAAACTTCACATTTTGACAGAAATCGTTCTAACGGTCGATCCAATTGCTCATTTGTTTGACTTAGAGATTTAATTTTCCTGTGTTGTACTACTGATTACTCTGGCGTATTTCTATTAATTGCGACCCATTGGTAAATGACAAAATGCACTTGTATGCGAAAACCTTGACACTTGGGGAATCTACCTTGTTAGACTTTACGCGCATAGTTTGGACTTTTGATGATGTTTTTGACGGATGTTCAACTCGACTGCAGTGCAGTGTAATGTAAATGGAATATATGTTCAGCAGTGTGACTGGGATTGTGATTACATTGCATAGCATTGCATTGCATTGCAATCCGTGATACGATGACAATAACAATATATAATAAAATAATAATGACGACAATGGAGAATGGTAGACAGAGTAGAATGTCAATGTGGACGGATGCGAATAGGAATACGAAATATACGACTAGACTAGGATTGGTAGTGCTACTACAACAACAAGAGGGTGAATAGTACATTATATTTTTATTAAATTGCCATTGGCTTCCATTGTTCACCTTTAGTTACGGTTGCAACAATAACGCGGACGGACGAGAACATTATATTATTATTATACGTACACGTTTTCCGACGATCAAGTCCGACACGTTGTACTTGGGAGTACAATTTGTGTATTCTTATGTGTATGCATGAATGAAATAATAATGAATGAGTCCACAAGATCAATAACTGCATTTGCATACAACAGACAAGATGAAAAAAAGGAGTAGTCTCTCTTGTCTCCTCTTCCCGGAGATATACCTCTAATTGCAATCCAATGGCAAAAAGGTATTCAACAATGGTTCAGACAGCTTCGTTCATGAAGAAGATTTAAATTAGGAGTTCGTTTGTCTGACACTGACACGGTGAAAACATTCCGCAACCTTGGTTAGTTTTAACTTCACTTGGGGTTCATGGGATTCAATTCCTCAGTCTCAGTCATTGTCAGATTTAACTGCTTAGACGATGACTGAGTCACAGCCAGCTAATAAAGAGATTATACATTTGATAAAAATTAGTACTTCTCATGTACCAGAAATTCACAATTTTCATCATTATGTAAATATGCCAAAATTTACAATTCAAAATATACGATAAAACGATTACCGTACTCTTCTGCTGTTCTACTTCTATACTATACCCTTGCGTATTCTTGAAATATCAAATAAAGACTTCATGATCCGCTTCGAAATCACCAGAATAAACAAAAAATAATCACAAGACAAAAGAACGAAATGTTGTAACACTTCATCATTGTTGGCTCTATTTATTTCGCATACTCCGTGAATCACACCTTCATAAGTTCATACCCACAGTAATCGTTCATTTTACTGCGCCTGATATCACAAATGCACCAATCCTGTATTATTACCTAATCCTTTATTATTACATGATTAAAAAAACGATTCATTTCAATATGAATTCATAGGAATGAAAGTGATAATGAAAATCGGAAAATCTAAATGTGAATTTTTTTTTAAAATATAATTCATTTTAATGACTAAAAAACGTATTCAAGTATGCTAAAATAAAATTTCCCACAAATCATAAAAAATGATGACTTTAATAAGAATGATTTTTGCAATTTAAATAATTCGATTGATAAATTAAAACGTAATTGAATAAAATCACCTGAATAATAATAAAAATCCACACATGGAATCTTGCATATATTCATTCACCCATATCATACATAAAATACGCGGAAAATTGGACCAAAAAAATATAATTCCATTCAACTTTAACCTTGGTGAACTTGAACCTAGGGAAGGCTGGCGGAGAAAGTAGTCATCCAGTTTTCACCCTGAACTTCCCTTGACGGATTTTCTCCAGCGAAAGTAGGGTCGAGTAAAAAAGCGTAAGTTAGCCTGAGAATTGAAGGTACATTCTACTTGGTCGTATGGATTTCATTCACAAGGTTTTTGGCTTGAATCGGGGGTTTGCTTGCATTCGCGCAGACTCACCCTCCTGCACTTCCACCTCTCCACTACGTTTACGCACAGAGTAGGAGAGTCGACTGGATTGAATGGGATAGGGGAGTAAGGGTCAAGGTCATTGGAAGAATGTGGTGGTCTGTGTACTCCCTCCCCTGACCCCCGAGGAGAGTCCACCCCTATCCCCCGTCCACATGGACTCTCCGTCACCCCCAGTTCGGCGTACTACGAGACGAGTGGAGTACGCAAACGTAGTTTTATAGTGAAAAATAAAATCTACTCATTCCAACGAGAACCGGCTCAGTCTTCAGTCAACATTTGAACGGGGAACCCACGGAAGGAGTCAACTCTCCTCTCACCTCCACGTTTTTACCACTACGCTACCGTACCAAATACATCAGCTTACATTACACACACATTTTTTTCCATACAAGATATATAATTCCAATAGACTGACTGACCAGGACCAGGACTAGATTATAGAACCCCTAGCTCAGCGTCTATAAATCCATACAACCCGTACACAAACCAATTCAGTCTTAACCTTACCTCTGGACAGTCAACAGCCAGCAAATTAAAAAAAAAATAATTCCACTCAAAACAGAGAAAGAGTCAAAATTCAGAAACGAACTACTGAATAATACACCAAAATAACAGAAATATACACCAAAATCTGAAAATATCTAACTTCCATTCTGAATACCTGCAACAGTCTATACAGTACAGTACCATACAATACCCATACCGGCTTTTGAGAAATTCTGTGAAAATTTAAAAAAAACTCCAAATTACTGAATACCACTGCTGAACACCGAAACTACACAGAATTTGAATTTACTGCATTTCTCAACCGAAGGAGACTGTGATTGAGTTTTTCTGAAAGTTTTTTCTCTTCACTTTTCTTTGTTTGATTTGAGCGAGCGAACGAACGTATAAAAGGAGACAAAGTGGAATAAGTTGGATTTTTGGAATTCTTGTGAAAACCTTGAGTGTTTGAATCTGTGACTGTGAGTCGAACAGAAACTGAATTACACGTTGAATCCAGTCGGATTGTGAATTTTTGAAAGATCACAATTTTTGACATTTTTGAACAAAAATCTGAATTTCGGCGAACCTTGTTGAAATTTTACCAGGTTTGCTAATCCAAACAGCCAGAACAACACAGCAAACCAAAATTCGGCAAGTTTCTTGAACTTATAGAAATTGTGGAAGAAAATTACGCCGGTTCTCTTGTCATTTGTGAATTCTGAAACTTTGTGAAAAACTGAAAATTCTTCGTTTTCCCTATACTAATCTCTGCTTTCCACAGAAGAAGACTACAAATAAGAAATCTTAACATACTAAGTAAGGACAATTTTAAGTAAAACCAGAAAATTGAGAATACGAGAAGGGAAAAGACTCGACTTACAACAATAAAATTTTACTTATTAAATTGACAAGAAAATATAAACGGATTACCTGAAAAGTACCTCATCAAGAAAAAACCAGCCAGCATTTGCGAGACGGTAAATATTCCATTCCGAAAAATAAACTTACAAGTTTTTAGTCGTCCTCAACAATCAAAACTTAAAACGAGCAACAATCGCCTGGCCAAGATTATAATTTCGAACATTCGAATTCGACGTTCCAATTTTATTGCAATTTGAGGTTAGAAAATTGCAAAAATAATCACCAAAAGCGGCTTCATTGAAGTCATTGAAGAAAAAGAAGAATCTGTGGCCCTTATTAACTTTAGTCAATCAAATTATAAGAGGATATATAATTTGACTCAATTTAGCTCAAGTCTATAGATACTTCGTAGGATACTTACTTAACTTAGCCCATCATCCTTTTCCTTCCAAATAAAAAACTTCGAATCGGGTCTTAAGATAATTTTTTATTTGAGATCTTAGACATAATCGGCAGGACAAGAGAATTTGTTCTTCTCAGAATATTATTGGGGCTTAGACTTATACAGATTTGGCATTGGGAGTGCAGATTTCTGATTCTACATTCTGCTCCTCGTCAAGATTTGTGTATTCCGTACATTGACCTGGAGTTTCAACATTTGCAAACCTTCAACGTACTGTACAATTTTTGCACGAGGAAAAAACTGACTGACTATACAAAAGAGACAGATTGGGTTATGTGAACTACTTTTATCTGCATTCATAAATAAATAACATACATACAGAGTAGGAATTGTATGTGGATGGATTTTTATGTAGAATACTAGAGATAGCCGAGCCCTGGAGCTGAAACTGAATACAGAAACTGAGTAAAGTCCTGATTTATGAAACAACGTTCGTTCGTACTGGAAAGAAAACGTGAAAAATAAGTCCCAAAAGTGAAAAGAAACACGACGACGAGTTTTCTCCATTTTGCGTCCAAGTCCAAAGTGTCAACTTTTGCCGGTACGAAAAAAGTAACTACCAACCGGTGAATCTCGAACAGAAATTCTAAACTAAACTTTTGAACTTTTCCTGAAAAAAGAGACTTAATAATTGTGTTCCCGACTACGACTAGAATACTTGGAAATCTATACTTTTAATCTTAAGTCATGCTGTCATTCACATCCTCATTTTCTACCACCTTGAAAGTGGACTGAAAAAATTGATCCTTTCCACCAAGAAGTTGAAGAGGAATTCATTCGTAGAGGGAGGAAATAATATAATGCTCAGATTCTTGACTCATAAATTGAGGACACAGTCATTGAACGAAGAAGAAGAAGAACCAAATATTGAAAAGGTAAGAAAGGATCATTTGAAATTGTAATTACGAGGTATAAGAAAAGAATACAAAAAATGATTATTATCTCAAATCTGAACAAAGGGCTGAGAAAAATATGCGCGGCCATCTGAATTTTGAGAAGAGAAGTGACAATGGGGTATTGTGATTCCGATTTTGGATTTTTCGGTTTATTCCAATTTTCTTTATTAAATATTAAGGAATTCGCTTCTCGAATCGCCGGTTGTCAATTTTTAGCAGTTTCGCGGAATGATACCATTTTTGGTTGGTTTCTTTTCGTTGGGAACTGATTTTTTGAAGTATTTGTCGATTCTGTCTATTTTGCTTCGGAAGATTAAGAAATACGATTTTATGCCTCTGATTCTTGTCGAGCTTTTCAATTTTTGAGATATTTCGAGATGTCCGTGAAGTAATGTGCTACTGTTAATTGTGATTTGGTGCCGATGCCAGTTTTTCGTACCAATGCGTACTGTTAGCAATGCTACTATATTTTTGTCGAAATTTTGATATTTTTTGAAAACCGAAAATGGTAGCTAGAATTATCTGCCTCCTTATCTAGTTCAAAATGTACCTGTTTATGGCATACATCAAGTAATTCAAATTCCTCGCTATTTCAGTCGACAATACTGCACAAATTAAGGACAATCAAGTCTATATTTAATGAGACTTTACAGTTTACACCCTGCTTAATTTTTGTCGCGCACTTCATTTTCAAAATCCCTACTCCAATACATAAAATATGGTTTTATGATGCTTAATTGGTCATAATAGCAACCAGCTGGTCTAAAGTAGTTTGTTTACACGTAAAAACGGCCACACACTACTCAAAGCGTGATTTGGAAAGTGCAATGCACTTTAAAATTTAATTTTGGTTGGTTATATGTCTGATAAGGAATTGCATGTCATAAATTGGACTTTAATTCGAGTAAATGAAGTAATTTTCTCTGTGTAGTGTTCCTATTAAATAGTGGTACTCAAATAAGCGAATAAAGAACCCATCTGTTTTATTGATAACACTGATAAGGTGAAATGTCGGATGACGAGGGATTATTGCAGAATTACAATTACTGATACTGTATACTATGTTGTGAAAACCATTTTAGTTTAATTTTTACTCGCGTATATTCATTTGCTCGTTCAGTTTAAACTAAATAGTGTCACAACCTAGGTCTTAGGTCACGCACGCTTGCAGTTCAAAGGACCATACCAATAATTCTGCATAATATATTACCAGTGGGGAACAGTGGGGTAATTTGTAACAAATTAAGCTGTCGTGTAAGTTAGTTTGTCATTTATTTTTTAGAATTTCAATATTTTGCATTTGACCTGACGCGACGGGTGACGGCAGAAAATGTTTAGATGGTGATTTCATTCACTGGCACGCGGTGTATTTCTTTTACTGGATTATTTATAAAATAGGCATTTCCTCAAGACTTCGTACTTAAATCACAAACGCAATCACAATTTGTGTTTGGCTTAATTTAAAAATCAGCGAATACGAATTATGAATCATATACAAACAGAGCATGACATTGTGTGTGTGTGTACGTTCAAAGTTATGAAATTATTTAATGAGCTTGTAGTTACATCTCGTAAATTCTTAGCTCTTATCTCTATGGCATGTCCATAAGTATACGACGGGATCTGATACGAATGATATTATTACTTCTTTTTATCACGATTTACGCAGGAGTACAGTGCACTCAAAAGAAATTCGACAGGGTTCGTTAATAAAAGAGTCTGTCTGAACCTAAATTATTATGAAACGAAGCAAAGGTGCAATCGAGATTTACTAGACAAGGGAACAGACAGTAAACCGGCCACGAGTGGTTGTATAAATCCATCAAGTATTGATTAGATGTAGTTGTAGACGCCATAGACCTGTACTGCAAGTTTTAACTGAATTTCCCTGTTTGTTAAGTTTTCAGTTTTGTTAAAAATGTAACCACGACAGAACAGCGTGTTCTTACATCGTTATCTACAAGGAATAGTCTTGAGTTGTAAAATTCAGATATGTCTCTGATACTTCCAAGGTTAGATTATTCGGTGCATCCGAATATAGTCCCTCCTTAACTTTTTTTTTGGTTTTTATGGAGTGTTGGATTATGCATAGAACCACACGTATTGTTGTCGTCGTGTCTCATTTGAAACTTGTCACTTGCTACATTAATCCTAATACTATAAAATTAAGTGTATTGGTTGATAATGGTAACTCGTCGTCGTACCTCTGTCTGGTACTGGTATCGTCAGTGTCATAAAGACGTCAGTATAAATTCTTCACATTGAAGTAGTAAACGAAGCCCAAGCCAAAGCCTGGCTGTCATCATAATATCATCTCTCCCATTTAATTTTTATCATCTCCTTTCCTGTCACTGATTCTTAGTCGTTGTCGAAATCTTTGACGACGTTTCCTCATATGGGATGGTGAAATGTGAAAAGGAGAGAAAAAAGGTGATGGTGTGGTATAGACTGCTCAGACTCATATGTAAATGTAAATAAGAGCTCATCAAATTTGCTAAGTACCCGACGTATTTATAATAATATGTGCGAAAGATCAAGGAAAGAGAGAATGAAATAGCCTCGTAGTTGTAGCCTTTAGGCTTGTAAAACTAAATTCTGATGGAATCTAAAATTCCTCTAGGGAATTGAGCTCATAGCGCTAGCGCTCCCGCTTCTAGTTCTAGATTCTAGTGCAACCCGAGTGTGCCTGCCTTCTTGCTCCGGTTCTTCTTCGATTATGAAGTAAAAGCAAAACCTGGGTTACGTTCAACTCTTTCCTTCACTCTCTTCTCTTGCGTTATTAACTGGCACCATTTAGAAAACCTATTTTAAGAAAAAGATTCAGAACAAGTCATTTTGCGTGGAGTTGTGTACAGGGTACCACTTAGGTATTGCAATTTTGTACCTCTCACTCGCAGGAGTTCTTGGAACGTAGATAATATACTGACGTGCCTGGAGTGTAAGACAATGTTTGTGTCAGTGGATTTCTTAGTAAGCATACTAATTCCGATTGGAAACATAGAAATTTAATAATTGCAAACTACATACAAGGAATACTGGACTTCTGAGTAATTTTTGGGGCAATGCATATGCGCCACCCTGTAATGACTAGATAACTGCCAGCTTGCCATTTGCTATGTATCATCTCTCCTGCTGATGGCCATGGCAATGGTTGCCACATGTGAACTCAATCTCGTCTCAAGACATTACATTACATTTTTGAAAACATCATCCGTTCTTTCAAAAAAAAACTTGATTCCATTTAAATAATATAAATATTTATACAACTCACACCTTGTAGCATTGGCCGGATTTGATTTTTAAGAGTTACATTCCTACGCTACACAGAAGGTTGAAAAAACTGAAGTAGATTTAATTCCTATTTTATTCCCCCTTTAGTCAGTTGAGTTCAAGTCCTTAAATTGACAATTTCTGTTTATGGGCAAAGAGTAATATTGCCATATTGAGTATATAATGGTCAGCTGGCTTGTCTTGTCTGTATGGCTCGGCTGACCAGTAAAGCATAACTAGAAAAACATGACAGAGAATTTTGTGGACCGCCGGTTTGGCATAAATGGACTCGTCAAACCTGTCCAACCGTAATCTTTCCACCGTCACCTCACCGCTATGACTACTACTATGAGTGCCCATTGAATTCATCTCTTACCGCGAAACTCTTTTTAGGAAAAAACATGAGTGATTTAAAATGTATTTAGTAATTCCATTTTATTTTCCTAATAAACACCAAGTATGATGTCAAGTACTTAACTTCGTCTGCATGCGTTAGAAAATATAATAAGGGCCTTGCCTTGTAAAATCTGGACATTTCATTTACCATTTGCGCACACGCAGCATTGGCATTAAACTTTTAAACATTTGCAACACTGCATTAATGATCCAATTTTCTGGTTTTGTTATCTTTGTATATTCCTCACGCTCGCTAACGAGGGGTTCGCTCTTGGCTTAAATGTAAACTGCAGTCTAACGTTCAATTTTATGTTTCTCAGTTTCTCCCCATTATTTATGCAATTTGTTGATCAGATACCCAATGTGGAAATGCTTTTGGGCTATATGGCTTGGCTTGGTTTATTTGAACTTTTCTGACCCTATCATTCCCTCAGTCGATAAAGGTTAGCGAATTTTAGGTCCAGCCAAGCTTAGCCAAACTCCATGAGTGAATAATATTATTTTATAAACGATCTCTATACATATGTCCTAGGTACGTACTAGCGCCAAATCAATTCACGGATGAACTCAGATCCATTTTGCTCAATTAAACCATGAAAGACTTGTTTTGTGTGGCATTTCACAAAAATCGGTACAAGGAATGCTCGAGAATCCGGTGAATGAAAGGGATGCCCGATAAAATGCCCGTAGTTTGTTACCCCGATTCGGTAGAGTTGATTGTACTGACTCTTACCTAATTTGATTTGTTGTCTGTAACACAGGGAAAGGGGAAGTAAAATTGCAGAGTCGATTTGGGCGAGGATGTTGTTTGAAAATTGCTAAATGCACCATCGCGCTGTTGGGTCTCTTTTTTTTTGCTTTTGCCATTGCAATTTGCCATTTCCCCTCGTAGTCCGGGCCCAGGCTGCCGCCGCCTTTAACATTACATTGCTTTCAATAGATCAGAAGTGTGTAGTTCGTAGCAGTACTTTGAAAGAAACCCATAAATAAATGTTTGTATAGAACCCGGGAAGGCAGGGCAATTTATATCTCATCGGACCAAACTACCCGGCGTAATGTTATCGGGTCGGTCGAGTTAGAGTGCAAGTGTTTCGCTCTTTTTTTTTTATTTTTGCAGTTTTTAGAGCAGAGCAGAGGAATAGGTAATTTACAATCGTGTAACGAAGTTTCAGTGTAGACCGTCAATCATGATTCCTCGTCCGTGTTTTTTATTTTGTCGTGCACGACTTTACAAATAATTAAATATATACTTGTGTACGTACGAACTTTAGTTCAAACTGCATCTGCGTAAACTGATAAATACAAACAAAAAAAAGTTTCCCTTGGCTTTTCGCTGATCATTAGCTAAATGCACTCTGATTCTAATCTAACGCTATCCATATGTTATACGTAGTCGAGTGTTTGCCAATTTTACATCTGGAGGGGTCAGAAAGTCAAGTTCGGACCAGTCTCGGTGGCGAGTCGTGCACATATTGATCTCATTTCAATTAAATAATTTTAAGTCTTATTTCATGGCTTATTCGCCCTAGTAGAATATGACCATCGATATAAGGTACAAGTATTACAGAAAACCATCAAGATAGAGTGACTTTTGGGACCCTCTCCTCCACGAAATCAATGATTTCTTGCTTTTCTTACACGTATGAACGTATGATTTGAATTTTCCTCTAGCTTCCGGCCAGTAAGTGTCTCATTTCAAAACACTTTACTGCCAATCTAGTCGTACTAATACTTCTTTTACCTATGAATATGACGGAAACGTTCAAAACTCTATGGTATGTCATATTTTCTCAAATTCTAATATTGCGTACCAATTTGGATGTGGAGGTGGAGGTCACGAGCCATACCCTAATTTTAATTCTCGGAACGTCCCCTTTAGAGAGCCACGCAGACTAGGAGTGAAATGTTATCAACAACTAGTGTGGATTATTCCATGTACTACCATTAAAATTTGAACAGAGCAGTAAATCTTATGTTACACACGTACATATTGCTTAGTCACAGTATACATAGAGAATAGACCCACTTACATTACATCACATAGACATCCTCACCTTACCTATTAGATGCGATGTCATGGTTTCCTCAAATTAAATTGAAACTAGAACCAACTTTAGAAGACTAGGAGCAAATGTAATGGAACACAAGGCACGAGCTCAGATATTTCATTCCATGAGACAACCCCTGTTTTCTCTTTAAATTCATATAATAATACATTACAATATCTGAATCTGAAACTTATATATCAAGTCGAGTCAAGGTTTGAATTATAATCAAAATCACACCCTTTCTATTCTATTCTGCCTTTTTAAGAATTACAGTAAATGAGTGCGTGCAAGTTTTACACAAGGGAGATGTTCCGAATATAAAATTTAAGTTGGAAGTCTGTCCGTTTTACCACACTTGCGCAGATAGGCCCTTATGAATTACAGGTGGTTTTTGGAAATTATTTGGCGTCTTGTCACTACTTGTTTTTAAATGATCCCTGTTAGTTCTGGAATACATTAACGAATTATGTTGTGTGCTTATTGATTGTCTTACATTCCGTTACACACTGAAATACTATTTAGAACATTATTGATTTTGCACAAGATGAGTTAGGTTTGTATTAGTTTCGCATTCACATTCAGTAGTTCTCCTTGTCAGATTTATGTTTCGTGGGCATAACAAGGGAACAGTTAAGGTACACTTACATTGAAAAAATGGGTTTGACAGAATTGACGAACTGAACTAGGTTATGTCTGCTTAGGTGGTTATGGTTTGTAGTAAGTCGTTCGTTCGTCGTAGTAAGTTGTAGTAAAATAACAGTACATTTTATTTAATGGATGCAAGCATAGGTTGATTTTCCCAACCAACAATATCATTATCCTGTCTTTCAGTATTTAAGTCAGTCTTAGGAAATGAAACGACCGACCGATCGACCTACTCAGTCAACAACATTAACAAAACTTTAACAAGTCAGACAATGTTAAGGCCAGTACGTTGAGTTAAAGTTAAATTAAATAAAAACAGTAAGGTGGTGACGTTGAGCGGAGCGTCGTAGGTTTGCAATTTTTATTTGCACTTACTTCCTTTGTAATTCGTTCGTCTGTTTTACAAGGGAGCGGTTGCAACTTACGGGCTTGGGCTGGGTCTCCGTTAAAAGAGCTGTTAATTTATTATTGCACGAAGTCATCAGTTGATTTTCTCTCAAGTTACGTTTATGTGTATGGTAGCTAGACAACCTTAGCACAACGCCAACATACATGTATGCATGTACATATATGTAGGTAGGTTTAAATATTTATTACTTGGCAAAAATCTTGGCTGACCGAAGGAAAGGAACGAACGTTTTGAATTTTGCTGAGCTAAATTTTCTTGAGATGAGAAAGGGATGAGGCTCAATTAGTAAAAGGGCACGGCAGGTGTATGTCCAAGGTGTACATGTGTCACGCGTTCATAATATAATATATTGCAAAAAAAAAAGTTGCAATTGTTCTTTTTATGATACGATGAGGTTGCGGTGTATGGATTGTGTAGTGTTGCACTTTTGCAAGGTTGAGAGAGATGAGAATGGCAAAAGTTTAGATTCATCCTTATGATAATATTATGTCTCAGGCTATAAATCAAATCAAATTAGGCCAATCGAAAGGTCATGTGCAAATGAGTCTTGACTAATTAGTGTCAGAAAATGAGTGGTTCTCTTTGGTAATTTGTTTATACTTCGAAATCTATTTTTTTTTATAGAAATCTTAGCATAGAGCTATAGAGATTTTGTAAATTTTATAAATACATGAAACTGCGTTTATAACCGGTAGGTTTGTTCCCGGAGCTACTCAGTGGGATTTGACTTCTGGATTCTTTGACTTTGGTTTATGCCTGGGACACATAAATGTGTGAACTAAGCGTTCGGTTCGGCGACTGCCGATGCCAAACCAGAGGCACATAGTACTACAGAAATAATAAATTGCAGGCGTACTACAATTTTATTACGCTAGAACAAGGCATCATTTTGATTGAGGAGTACGAGTGCGAGTAGTACAATGACTGAAGTCCTGCCAAAAGTTTTTCCGTTCTGTTCATACTTTATGTATTATGTTCTGGTGCAGATGAGAAAGCTGTTTGGCCACTCCTATCCTGCAAAGAATTACAAAGTTAATAGTAATAGTTTGTTAGTTGAAACATTGTATTGTATGTACGTATGTATGAACATATAAAACTTTACATCTTATAAGGTGAGATCAGATGCAGAACATCATCTTGATGATGGTTGATTTCTAATTGTCCTTCTTGTTGGAAGATGAGATGTTCTCACCAAAGTAAATGATGAGGAAAAATTAAATTACTACTGCACACTACATAGTACGTTCATTTCGTTTGAAAAAAAATTTATATGTATATGCTTCAAGACGAAGACATTCATCTTTGTCCTCTTGTTTTCGGTAAGAAGACAATACAAGGGATTATTGTAAAAGCCAAGTTATAGTTTTACTACTATATTATGGTCAGGTCACGAAAATGGTATTATTTGGAACGGTATTTCATGTTTGTCTCACATCTGTATAGGTAGCCGGCCAAAGTTTACTTTACTTTTCACTACTTTATTTCTTATGAAAGATTGAACCATATTAGAGATGTATGGACGTACAGGGTGGTAACTGCATTTAGGGTAACCAAAGGTATATGTCCGACAGGTATAGTTAACTGATTATCATGAACCACCCTGTACATAATAAATAAGTAGTCATCATCATAGTCGTTGTCGTTGGCTGGTTCTTCATACTTTTTTCGTCCTCTCTTCGACTTCTTTCGTTTTGAGAGACTTTTTTTTATGAAGTTGAAGTTCGTCTGCCTTTGGTTTTGCTGGTTCATTCGAAGACGTAGGAGGCGTGTCGGTCAAATGTGAAGTCGAGTGAAAAATAGAGCCTTCCTTTTGATCCTATTCCTTGAGAATGTCAAAGGAAAAGAAGTAGAGCTAGATAGAGGATTGGAAGAGAAGACATGGCATGCCAACTCTGAACTGAACTACAATGGGTAATTAGATTTTCGTGGTAATCATTTTAGTAAAGCACTTGAGGGATTTCCATTCTTTAACTTTTTTTTTCACAAACCAAACCAGAAAGAAGAAGAAGAAAAAATGGAAGAAGTTTTAGTTTTTGGGGAAGAAAATAAATTGCATTGCTTCATGAGAGAGGGATAAATTGCTGGCATGTTGGCTGATGGTCCTTGTGCTTCGTTTCTACTCTTAGCTCAGAAAGGTATTTGGTATTTGTTTAGCTTTATCGACCCAAGGAGCTAAGGCAAGCTAGCTAGGAAAAATAAGCAGCCGACAAGTGAACCTTCAGTTTATTCTAGAGTTTTTTTTTCTTCTTCTCCTTCCTCTTCTCTTAGGAAAACTACTAGAACTAGGTTTTCTAGCCAACTGGCTAGAAACATTTAGGGCAATCCTATCCTGGCCTGTATGGTCCTCTTGACCGCCAGGGCGAGGGCATTCAGGGCAAGAAAAGGAAGAAAGCATAGCATAATAGATTAGTTTGTGTTACAGCTATCCTCCTAGCTTCATAGATTCTAGATTCTACAGTCCTAGCCGGCTCTTAGTACCGCACCGGGTTTTTCTTCATCTCCCGGGTCGGATTCGGATCACTACTAAGATTCTAACAAGGGATTCACTTCGGATGTACAACTAAGGGTTCAGTTGACTTTAAATTGTAGGACTTGTCAATTTCGATCAGTTACTGCCAGTTTCAATATAAGTGTTGAGAACATTTCAAAATTTCAGGTGATGATCGGAGCTTTAATCCGGTGATGAATTATTCTTGTCATTTGCACTGGTCTTAAACCATATTTGGGGTCACACGATGCTCCATTTCCAGAATATGCCCTATTTACCTTAGATTGTGAGATTTGCAGTGGGATAACTTGTACCACTTAGAGGTGTTGCAAGTTAACTAAGACTTTTTTTTTTACTTCTGACTACTCTCCCTCGTAACACCGGGTGACGTTGACTCTATTCCATACCTAGCCTTGGTCACACATAGAAAATAGGTAGGTGGGCTGGTAAGGATAGTAAGTCTGTCTAAGTCCAAAGTCTCCAGAAAATGGAGAGTTAGGTTAAGGACAGGACAAGGGAGTGTGTGAGTTTTTCCGGAAGAGATAGCTGGAGAAGAGGAAAAGACCCGGGTAGCGTGGAAGTCTCCCATGCCGGGTTTGGTAGAAACTAGAACTGGATGAGAGCTCTATAATGGCAAGACGTTCGTTCGTTCTTATATTACCCGTTTACTTATGCTTCTTCCCATAGAAGAATTCAGTTGGTGGCAGTGGTAGTATCTCACTTATAGTAAAACTAGAAGTTATAAGAGGAGCTGAGGCTGCACTTATCGATTCCCTCTTTTAATGCTTAGTAGGGAATGGAAAAGTTGAGTGAAATGCATGCAGGCAGGCAGGCAGGCTTGAACTCTCGAGCTCAGAAATTGTAAAGGTAGTCAACTTTACTTCGTTATAAAGTAAAACCGTTCTATATGAAGCCTTTTGTTACATTGTCTGGGTTTATTGAACGGCATATTTGATGGTGGCATAAACCAAGATATTCTTAATTCTTGAGCTAAAATTAAACTCACTTCACGAGTCTCTACTTGACTCTGCACCGGCTTAGGCAGTTAGACAAATGACTGGTCATGACTGAGCGTGCTGGATAACTAAGATTGACGGACTGGATAAACTGACCCAGTATCGACATCCTACTGGTTGGCGCCTACACACCGTGATTGTAGCCATAGAGTAGAAATCTATGACCATTGTGACGTAATTGAAGATTGTCTTTATTCCTTGAACTCTTCCTGCATGGGAAACTAACGAACGTGATTCCATGGCTATTATGAAAGCTCATAGTCTCTGATGAAGACGAGGTGAATAAACCAAAAGTAGTATGCAGTAGATAGATATTAACTCCATTCCATTCCATTGAATTGAATTTGTGGAGAGTCAAGAAGTCATTGAGAGTTGGGACTAGGAGCTGAAAAAGTCAGTCAACGATATCGCAAAAAAGAGCTGAAAGCTGATAAAATGTCAATGTCTGCCTTCCTATCCTACGAACGACCGACCACGAGACGTTGGTTCTTCATACTGTACATATCCTATCCTCGCTACCATTTTCATTGTACTCTTAGCTAGATTCTAGATTTTGGCTCCTATGAATCGTAGCCAACGTTTTGAGGTTTTCTTCGGGCAGGAGTTGTATTTTCTACTCCCAGTATGGTATGGTCGGGTAGGGTTGGGACATGTACGTTATGTCTATGTGTGGACTTGATGTATAATACAGGAAGCTGTCTCTGTGAGCTTTGGCTACATGGCTTCTGTAGCATCTCATGATGAATTTATGTACCTTACCTTATACTTTACTTAAACTAAGGCTGGAAGGCTGGAAGCTTGGCAGGATAGAAAAGAATCCATGGGTTGCCAAAGACTTTTTAGGATTTTGGGGAACCACTATGCGTGCGAAGATGTAGCTCTGTAGATGTATGCCCATGATGGGTTACTGGAACTAGAACCTAGGAACTGCATTTAATTCCCATTTTGACTCGTTTTCTTTTTACAGGCTCAAGAAGACCACGACTCTGGGACTGAGTCTGACGACGAGAGCGGAAATACGAACGGCTTTGCGGGAGAACATAACAGTAAGTCTTGTTTTGTGACTCTTCCGTCCTGCTAAAAAGACATGGCCGCAGTCGCATTAAGACGACCGGCGACGTTGTAAAAATACTGACATAGACACACCTAATAGTCTTAGACTAACCTAAGATCCTCAAGGGGCTAAGGGCAAAACATTCCCCATTCAAATACCATAGGAAATTGGTCTCAATCGGGAATTATAGCTCAAACTACGGATATTTCTCCCTGTTGACCAGTAATGACCTCCTACTCACAGAATACCAGTTATAGCTAGTTAAACCGTCAGCATCGTCGTAGCTGTGACCTTCATGGTACATCATGCACTGCATGTAGCTTTTTATATATCGAACTCCAGAAATATATCGGTCCATTTAATGCTCGATGGAAGATCGCATTCCAAAGCGCAATTTTGGCGGCAGTGTCATTTCGATAAAAGGATGTGTTCGTTATAGGGAGAGTTGAATACATATAACAACGTTATTTGAGAACTATGCAAATTTGTACCCGTTAATTAGGTCAAATGAAAGAATTCAAAGAAGAATATTGTAAGAATGTCTAAGGGTTTGCCTTTTTTCGTAGCAGGGTCACGGTTAGGGGTCAAGGCACCCAGTCGAGTATTGCCAGACTTTGTATGTCGGTACAAATTCACTCCAATGTGTATTGATAAATCATACTAGTGAATGCATGGACTTTGCTGAGCTTGTATAATGTAAGGTTGTGTATTATTCTATCCTCTTCACCTTTGAATTATTCTTGAGGCACACAAAGTAGTAAGTACAACGTAAGTAGTAGGATTTGAAAGTGTGTTTCTTGAACTCTATATAAATAAAAAGTGTTTTAAAAGATATATAAAGCAAGTTTGTCATTACTCAAGGCCGGTTGGATCGATAGTGACATCCTTTCAAGCCCAACTGAGATGTATAGAACAATGTAACAAATATGAAACGAACTGACTACATATAAATAGGAAAAGGCAGAAGCAGAAGGAAAAGGATAGGATTATTTTGAAGCTATTTCTCTCTAAGGTCTGAAATATAAATGTGTTTCCGTGCTACAAAAGTTCTTCCATTTAATATTACTACATGTTCACTACGAGCTATAAAACACCTTGATCTAGCATAAAATAAGCCTTTTGCCGGTCGGTGAAGTGATTAGGGGAATATTCCACGAAGACGAATAAGGACTGACTACTACTACTACTTCTGTATGTTCAAAATTCTGAACAAGTTATAGTTATTAGTGTCCGGGTTTTTGGGTATCATTTATTATATCATATCATATCATAGTAGAAGTAGAGTTGGAGCCATTCAGCTTAGATGGAATTATTGTCAATTAGAGTGTGGTAAACAATGCAGTGTCGGTCTTTTCTTTCTACACTTATCACCCATTTTCATCTCAAACCTCTCACTGTGGAAGTTTAAGTTATTAATTACCTTTAATCTTCCCATCTCAGTCTTACCTGTAAAATTGTGTTACACAGGAAGCTCCTTCCAAACCACTCGTCAGTCATATAACGTTACGGTGCATACCTCTTGGTTTTCCCCTTTTTTGAAATATTATGACCAAGTTTTTACTACCAGTTACATCTATAGGGTCCCAATTATTCTTAAATCTATCTAGAAAATGTAATAGTTCGCTAAATTAATTGAAGAATGGATTCAAAGCTTCTTCACTGCAGTCTTAACCTGATCTTTCCCTACTACTAGGGAGAATTTCATGAAGACTCACTACTTAGAACGCCTCCTCTTATGATTAGATTTGGTGGACATTTTATTATTCTGGCTTCTTAAGCATGCGCGGGGCATACTGGTGAACAAAAGATCACAGTTATTACGACAAAAGGTTGGATTTGGCTCACCCCTTGAACAACTTTTTTGAAGGTTCTACCCGGAAAATTCGGATCCTTTGGCCGCTAGATATCTACAAGGATGACGTCATGAATACGCCAGGGATTCCCTGATGTCACTAGGTGTATTTGCCCCGATTTATCATTAGCTCTGTTGTATTCCGATAACCTATTTGGGACCCTGTGTAGAATAATTTACTAAGGTTATGGTCAGGTTAAGTTGAATCGTAGGATACTACTTACATATGAACGGAGATGGATAGTCGTATAGTTTGGATGCTAGCAGTGTTTTTCCATCCTAGCGAATAATAATTGTTATTCGCTATTCGTCAAAAAGTTGTTCCTTTTGTGAGTGCGTGCTTCATCCCGTGTCACGCTTTGCTTTTATCATGACATTGATAATTTAAACGCCGGGCGAGTGTGTGTAGGATGTATTGCATTGAATTGCATTGCATGTATTCAAGTTAGGACCAGGAGCAGTTGAGCAAATATTATACACTCAACAACAACGCCCATTGACGTAAGTTTTAGCAGTGGATCTTTCATACCTTACAGCAGCTGTGGACAGAGACAGACAAAAATAATTGAATGAATGGGGGCATAGAATAATGGAATAATTCGTAGGAATTTTTTATCCAAGATCCGGTCTATGGCAATATGGTAGATCACATTAAGACTTCGACTTTGACCGCGGCGTCCATGACCGCAACGCTGGTCTTTGTAGACAGGGAATTTATGTCTGTCAGCCCTGTATGGGTGGTAATAGCTGAGTATATTTAATTTAAGCTTGGGATCCGTTTTCCCTAGGCCATGCAGGGGTTCGTATTTCCGTTGTTTTGGAGACACATCCTAAAAGTAGAGTTAGAATGACAACGTGACCACTCCGACTGGTTGGTCCACTTTGATGGAGGTCCGCCATGACCGGCGATTCTCATACAATCCAGACACTTTGATGGTTGAACATAAGTAAGATTGACATTTTTTTAATGTTTGACCTTGGCTGACCCGATATGACCCGAAATTAGGTTATCTGACATAGTGGTTACCTTGTGACAGAATATCACGGAGGGCAAGTTAAGCTCTAGGAAAGATGAGGGCTACTAGGTTCTACTAGTGGATCGTCAGAGAAGAAAAAAAAAGTCTCTTACGACTAGACTGCACTAAGACACATGAGTTCAAGTCTAACTCTAACCGGATCACGATTTCATTTTACCGTATGAAAAATTTATGCAGCCATCATATTCGATTCCATTTTCTCTTCTTCCCTTCCATGTTTCCCTTTCCTTCTTTTCCTTCTTTCTTCCCCAAAAATAGATAGAAGACAATGGCATCATCTTTCTCCGCCTCTTCAAGTAATCTGTGAGGAAAGTCGAGCATGGCAGGCAGGCCATGGCCAAGGCGAACGCACTCCAGATTTTTCTGCAAACTCCACGCTTTTGTTCAAGATATTTTTTTTCACCCTGCCATGACATACAACTTGACGGATTCCCTGTTCTTCTTCAGTGTACGAGTAATATTTTCAAGCCGGAAATAGAATGAGATTTTTTCTTAATACTATTATTCATCTTTCTGTGTACTTTTTGTACGTATTTTCTATGTAGCTAGCTGGCGGGCAATTCCCCTTCCCATATTTAGAAACTCCTACTCGTACCAGGACTACGTGTACGTGGACAGAATATTTTTATTATTTTGAATTTTATGTCGATAAAAGTTGGCTCTATATTACAAGACTTTTGGTTTAGATGCTGTTAGGTTTTTAGGATTAGGATTAACAGTGTCTGGAATGTAAGACGATTAATGAGCATATCACATAGTGTATTCCCAAATTGACACGGTCAATAAATAGCAAAACTGAACAGCCTTTCGACCTAAAATTTTGTTGACATGAAAGAGTCGTAATATTCGATTCATTGCATGAAAGTGAAGACCCAATTTGACAAAAACTCATTTATTTGATAAGAATGAACTTCTCACGGAAGAACTAGTGAATTTTCGAGTGTCCATTTTCATGACAAATCGATGCCGCCTGTAAACTGTGTACAATATACTGAGCATTTGAAACTTATAATTCTTAACGTGTACGTTTTTGTGTATTTGTACACAATTCTTGTCTGTGAGGAAGGGAAGAACAGCAAACGAAACTTGACAAGTCGAACACTTTATTATTATTATTGATTTTTGGTGTGTTCGTTTCATTTGAGTTGTTGAGTCTACATTTTTGCCGAAGGATATTGGTCTTTTGTTTGTTAGCTAGTGATGCGTTCCTTTAATTACAGTGTTCCAATATGGAGGTAGGTAGATTTCCCACCACAACTACTGCCAACATCCTACATTGTTAATTTAGGGGAAGTTTTAAGTTTACTGATTTCTATCTCTTTTTCTCATTGAAGGAAAACGGAGAGATATGCTGGGGGCCACAGTGGTAGTTTTGGCAGTGCAAGGAAAACATGTTATTTGCATGAAGTATTTGAACGGCACGACATGGGACCAGCACGGCAGTTCATGACATGACATGACACACTCTCTATATGCTGTACATGTGTGACCAACCGGGCATTTATTTATACGGTTACGGTTATGGCCAAAAACACCGGCCGGTGTGGTGTATTTTAAGAATTAAGGTTTTACCTAAGACTATGTGGTTAGTTAGGACCAACACCTTCCATTTTCCATCTCTGGAAATATTCTACGCTACATGGACTACCGGTAGTCCATGTACATTTGAGTTTCAGTAAGTGTAGAGAACCATACCAGTTCATATATGTGTGGTTTTCATCGGGCGGACATTATGTACGGACATGGGGTTTGTATTAATAATGGTGAAATGATTGCACGTTACGTGAGAGAAGCACGCAATCCATTCCATATTCTGTCTGGAATCCTACGCCAGTAATTTTTTTTTCTTCTCTCGCTCCTATCGTCCAAATGAATGACCATAGTTTGAATTCAGAAACTACAATGTTGTTCCATTATTGTTTAAAAGCCTAGCTATAGGAAAATGCCTTAGTCCACTTCGTAGTTCGTACTTCGTCGTCGGTCAAGTTTTCGATTGGATTCATTCTCTTTTTCCTTTGAGTGCTCGGTATTTCTGTATACTCTAAGAATGCAATGGAATGACCGCGCGGAGTTGTGTCAATTTTGGAAGGTGTCAGGATTTGCTCCTTGAAAAGAAAGAAAAAAAGAGACGGACATGCATATGCATATTCATCGTCACTTTGGTCAACCCATTATACGCGCTGTAAATGCCATTAAAGGATATAAGTGTGTGTTGTAGGAAGCAAATCAAATTGGACCCGATTTCATTGCTTTGGGAAATTAGTGACCTCAGAATAGACGTCTGTCGACTGTGGCGCTTCCTAAAATCACAAGTCAACTAATTTATGCGTAATTTGTAGTTTCATCCTAATTTCTACTAAGAAAACGCCGAATTCCTTCCCTTTTAAAACTTTATTTTTGTATATTGTTGCAAAATCCAACATACATTTGACTTTTTGTCTGTGACACATAAAGATGTTGGGATTTACGTAACTTTTTACGTAAAGGTATGCAGATACGTGGTCTTCCATACATTCGAGTGACTATACATACGTGGAATAGGAACAGACCTGCCTCTGCCTGTATTATTATTATTATTATCTTCGCAAGATTTTTTTCCCACTTGGTCTCTCTTGAGTCTCACCTGTATGAATGAGTGAATGAATGGGCCGTGACTCGAGGAGAACACGTCTCCCGTAATGGAGGAGAAGAGAATGAGCATCTTTTGGGAATGGAATCTTCCCTCAGGTGAATCCCGTCCGAAAATCCCATGCAGTGCACATGTGAATATATCTAAGACTTTTTTTTACTTTTTGGATATACCACGCCATGCCATATATTTTATGGTATGCATGTGGCCATGGCCATGAACGAAAGGGTTTGTCAAAGGTAGGGAGAATTTTTGGATAAGAAACTTAGCTTTAGCTAGATCCTGGTCCAAGCAATTATTTTACTACATAGTTTCGTTCTACAACTACATATGAGTATGAATAGTTTCTAGTTTGTACAAGATTATGTATAAAAATGTACGAATGGGGCAGTATGCAAAATGTCGACTAAATTCTGCAGTATTTCATTTTAAATATTTTGTTAGAATTAAAATATTCGCAAAGAATTTCAGTTTATCGGTGTAATCGTTCCATATATTTTTTCAAACGAATGTTCTACTAATGAGGGAAGTACTTCCACTGTATCTCACCAAATTGGCATGTCCGAAACTATTACGTAGAGGTCAATTTCAATTTTACATCCGAATGGTGCCCCTTGTCCTTTGCAGTTCATCGAGTTCATCCTTTGTTATACTTAAGTTTCTTAATAGGAAAGTTGACGTTGAGATTGATTAATGCATAAAATTATGGTAATAATTTGATTAATTGGACATGCTCTGGGAGTAAATTTGACTAAATTTTTCTATACTGGAATGTGGAGTGGACGAACGTGAGCAAATTGTTGGGATTTGGATTTGGCATTTTTTATTCGTCCGCGCATAGTTTGTTGTTTGTGGATCTGAGTTTTCTGAATTTATTGTCCAGTCGGGACTTGAGGGGATTTGCTTTTGGAGTCTTGAATCGAATCGAATACTTTCACTTGTCTATGTTGTGGTTGGAGACAGATTTATAGCATTTTGTTTGTATATCTGATCAGCACTAGCACATGCACAGCATTTGGTGATTCTCTTGAGGATACAAAAATTTGGAATGTGTGTACTTTTAATCTTATCATTGCATTGCATTCGGGTCCTTAAGTTTTCATCTTCCATTAGCATGAAGAGTGAAATAAATGTATGTATTCCCATGGGTGGTCAAAACGCATTTTACTGTCGAATAATGTAATATGGCAGATTTTTATAAATGCCATCCTGTGGTACCTTCCTTAGGCCAAATCGAAAGCAATAGACTGTTTATGAAAAATACATATATTTCACCATACGGAGAATGTTTTTGTGTCAGTCATGCATTCGTCAAAATAAGGCGAATTCCGAACCTACATAGGAGGGAAGGGGACTTTCTCCCTCGTACAAATAGACGATAAGCCATGATTTGACAAAGACCGTGTCATATCTGAATTCCGTCATCCCTCAACTCAGGATTGATAACTCCCAGTGCTTTTTTGAATGTTTGTATGTTATTCGCAGCACAGATAGTTAAGTGTAGTACATATTCTAAGAGCCCCGGTTCAATTCCCTTGACGTTGAGAGGTTTCAGCCCACTTTTGTCCGACATACATACATGTAAGTAATCGAAATGAATGTAAGGATTTGATATTGATGTAAGGATTGAAGGTGTGAGTTTAGTTGATGAGATTTACACATGGTTGTATGGTATAGACGTATTTGCCGGCCGGTATTTTTCATTGTGCTGTTGTACACATTATCTTGGTTCTCCTTGCCTTGCCTTCTACCATTCTTCGCCGAAGCTTTTATAATAATGATATGGTGGCAAAGAAGATGGACGGGATGGACTAAAGCCGGGTTGGAATTGAATTGATGGATTAGTGAATTGATGAGATCGAATGAAGTGCCTTTTGAAGGAGTCGACGGTGGACGTCGACGAATTCTCTCTTCTTCCAATGTATTTTTCTGAACCTTCTCTCTACGGTCTACGAGTCTTAAGTCCACGTTGTTCATTTTTCTCCTTTTCTCCTGATGAAGGTCACGGATTGCCCATTTGTTGGAGTATTCACGATTCTCCTTCAATGAAATGAAATGAAATCGTGCGGGATACATGGAGCGCAAATCAGGATCAGCTAGAGAATCGAGAATGTTTTTCTCTTCACTCTGTCTAGTCCATTACATTACATTACATTACATTACATACATACTTCAAATTTAGGACTTTGAAAAAGTCGTATTCGTATTCGTATTCTTATTTGAAAAGTCCGAGTTCAGGTCGGTCGCCGCGCCATAGAAGGCATTATTTAGTACTATTGAGAGTCTGCCGTGACGTGACGTAGACTCAAGAAAATCCAATGTTCTTTTGGCTTGACTTTTTTTGAAGGATATTTCATTTCAGGAGTAATATTTACCTTGTCTCATACCTATAAATTATTGACTAGTTCCTTCAAGAGAGAGAAGGGAGAAAAGAGAGAAAAATCTCACAAATAAATAAAGTTACCTGGTTCTACAAACTACAAAGCTAACGTTTGTAACCTAACGTGCATGTATGTATAGCTTTGCCAAGCTAGCTGCTGCTGCTGCTGTTCAATCAACTCACGGAATAATAAATAAAGTGCCCAACCTCAACAGGCTCAGCGCAACCCAGCAGGCATGTCCTCCTGTTTTTCATAATTGTGAATTCATGTCCAATTTCATTGGAAAGAGAGAGAGACAGAAGTAAGTAATGTAAGGTTCACATCAAATGTTCTCCAACGATTAACTATTTTACTTTACTTTACTACAATTCACAAAGTCCAAATCGAAATAGCTAATAATTTATGATTTTGTTCGGAATTGAAATTGGAATTCAATTTTCATTTCGTTCATGCATAAGATAGAAGATAGTAGTAGTAGCTGTTGATAATTTCGATTTCACATCGAAATCTGAGCCTTATATGGCCGGTGTCTCGTCTATCTGTCCATATAACATGGGCTGCAGCCAAGATCACTTATGCCAGAGAAAAAAACTTAACGTAGTTGGATCCTGAATGCATCAGAGGTGGTCCATGAAGTTTTCGAAAAGATAAATATTCAAAAAATTTCTTTCCTGATCCTACCGAACTAGGGGTACCTTCTCCTATACATAAGGATGGGCTTCCTGGCTAGTACGTAATACATGTATGAACCTACCTTAGCTTATTTTCTTTGTCCATGTTAAATAAAAATTGAGTTGAATGAGACATGTTAGAAATAAGAATGCGAAGCCATTGCCATGCTGTGCTGAGTTTTTCTGAGCTCTCCATATACAAGATTATTCACGCATCTGTTTGCACACTCTTAGTTGAATGAGAAAGGGTTTTGGACTATGAACGACTGTGAGGGTTCAACGAAGCTCACATACGTCTACGTTACACGTACCTAGTCTAGTATGTATGTATTTAGGTAGATTTTGTATTAAATTTGAAATATTTCGAGACAAGAAAGAAGCTAGAGCTAGGGATCTGTGAAAATATGTCTTCAGGAGTAGTAGTGGAAAAATTCCGAGTCTTTGATCCAGGAATTTTACGTGGATTTTTATATATGGAAGGTCTGTCGGTTCACTCGGGTGAAAGTCAATAATACCTTTCCAGGGTTACGTTCGACGTACGTACGTACGTACATTCCTTTCTCCAGTTTCTCCAGTAGGCAGTGGCAGTGTTGATAGATATTGAATCCATAGTTGATGAGTATATAGGGGTATGGTGGATTGGAGAGAAGAATGAAGTACTGTCGACTTCCGAGTAGAATCCTATCCTATCCTGCTTAACATGCATACATGGATCTATCCAGAGGTAAAGAGTCTGTTTCCCGGAGAATTGAAAAGAAAGTTTTTTTGGGGGGTTCTCTTCTATCATGGAGAATGAAAACCCGGGAGGGCGAGAGAATATTATTCAGCTAACAGTCAAGCCCTAGACGACGATGACGACGACGACGTACTTGAATAGAACCTAACGTCTAGGTGTACGTCGAATCCAGGAGAATAGAATAGGAAGGCTCGGGTAGAGTACTGCTTTGTCATAAATCCGATATTAGTGGACCGCATGCTGAGTATTCTGTGTTCAAACTAACTCCAAGAAATACTTCACAATTTTTTAAATTTTATATACACAGGGTAGTTCAGAACAATCGTACATTCGGGTCCAAAGTAAAAGTTTTCCCATGCTGACCGCGAGTGAAGGAGTCATGATTCTAGAGGAAAATGGTACTAGATGGTTATGCTCACGGAGAGTAAACAGGCTGATTTCAGTTTTCAGTCAGAAACGGAGATCTCACTTCGGGTAAACAAACTAAAAAAACAACCTCTGGGCGCAAAACCACTGTTTTGCGCCCAATGTAATCAGATGGGAAATGCAGTCTGTAATTTTATGCAATTTGATTTGGTTGTCACGGGAGACAACAGTGAGACCTCCCGGAAAAGGAAATCACCTTGTCTACTCTTCCTGGTTATGCTTTTGGTTTAGAAATCGTCACCCTGGTAGTATGATAAGACTTCGTTTGCAGTGGTCCGAACTATAGCTAGCATCCCGGACTAAATTATTGAACCGGACGGATATCAAAGGCCTTAAATTCAGATTCCACATAAAATGCATATCTCACTTATATTTTTGAAATCCCAAGGTTATCTTTGGTTAGACTTCAGGAAATAGAGTAAAATATTACTAGCGACCCATGGCCCCGATAAAATATTTCTGAATGATAGCGTTTTATTTGAAGAGGATATTCTGTGGGTAAAATTTTGAATTTGAACCTTCACGTCTCGTTTCCTTCGAAGGATCCTTGACGTCAAGAAGAGACTCTCAGCCCATTCATTCATTCACTCATTCCATTTTGCGAATAATTTGTCGGGCTTTCTCCCTCCCGGCAATTTTGTTCATCCTGGACTACCCGGGTTACTTGTTATAAAAGGGAGAAGGGTCGGAGGACAGATTTTGCTTTGTCCTTAAAACGCGTGAGTTTGAATTCATTCATTCATGCGAAATACGCCATGGAACTATGAAAACGGGTATAGACTAGACTTTGACAAAAACCCCTCCCGAATTCATAGAAAATGAAATGGGAGAAAGGAAGTGGAAAAAGAGGGGGGAAGTTGGGGAGAATAAATTGTTACGTCAAAGGGGAGATTGGATTGGAATGAAAATGTTTCTTATTGTTAATCGCATGGCATGCATAGAGTTAAACTCCAAACTGGACTTTTGTACCTCCCAACTGTTTGCTGTTTTTAGACCAATTTGACGTGACAATAAGGAATAAAATTGCACCCTTTCCATTCTCCCAGGTGGAGGAACTTAATTATTCGAATCTAGGGAAAAAAAGGCGAAATCCATACTGTGCACTATGCAATCGTATGGCTTTTCTGCTCTGTCCTAAATAAATAGCAATAGCATGGAACGATTTTCCTTCTCGATTAGTTGACTCATATGCATGCACTAATATGGGATCTATACCACTGTTTTTTATTTGATTAAATGTTATTATGAGAATGAGAAGAGCGTTATTTATGGGAGCTGCGTGCTACCAATGAACTTTTGTGGTAGATTAATCCAAACCAAACCACCACACCAAACTTTTTTTTTGGTCACTTGTTTAAATAGAATCTTGTTAGACTGGGGGAGAAAAATAAATGGTATGAACATTTATTTGTTATCAGTGTCAATTCTTTTTCCTTTGGTCGGCATGAGTAAATACGAATACTACTCAAGCATGAACAATATTGAACATTGTATCGAAATCGAATTATATTTCTCAAGTACTTGCTCTGCTGATGACTGCATTTAATGTACTTATGTTGCTGAAGAGCTTTACCACTCTCTGAATGCATGTTGGGCACTTTTTTCAACTTTCCAATTTTGATATCATTTTGTGATACCTGGAATGCTTTGTAAGTAGCTCAACGTAGGTAAAGTCCGTAACCTGTATGTATCTTGTGTAAACGCCGGCGACTGATAGATATCCCCGGAAACTACAACTCTTCCATGAGCAATTTATTTTATTTTATTGGATTAAGCGGTTTACTTTACTTTTGGTTGGATTATCATTCTTTAAAAGATATACATTACATTATGGTGAGATGAATTTTTTAAGGTGGAGCTGGTTTGATGTGCTCAGGAAAGCGCATCAGGTTAAATAACATCATTGGGCTTTAGCTTTTGGGTTAAACTGATATGAGATTGGGTTTGTGTAATCTTTCAGTACTAAACTACCACATACACATACACACATGGTTATGGTTACTATACCAGTTAATCATCTTTTTTTATACTACATTCTACCTTGGTTGTTCATAGTGAAGTCAGTCTCTGCCGATGTCCAATTTGAGCTCAAGGTCAGCGTATCATTGGAAAGTCAAGTTCAAGTTCTTTTTTAACTATGCAGGTTGGCAAAAGGCACATGCATACCCTCGTGTATCCGTCCGTCGCGTTTATCCTTGTCCTATACATGTCATTATAACACCTAAGTACCTGAAGATATATACTAAAAAAGTAAGTAGTATCCATACATATGTGCTATGTGTGCATTACATTGGAAAAGTGCATGTCGGCAGGTAGACATGTTGACACATATATGTTCTAGGGAATGTACATAATCGTCTATACTTTCAAAATTCGGGGCGCATCGGTCCAATTGTAAATATGGCCAAAGTTGAGTAAAGTTAAGAGTCTAATCTAGTTTGCACGAATTACCTAATGTATTGTACAAATTGCCTAGACATTATATGCACAAAACTCAGTTAAGGTGTACACATTGTCTAAGACAGTGCGTACTAGGTCAAGATATTACGGTGTATATGACATCAGTGATATATGTTGTATCATCCGTCTAATGTGTTGTTCACAATTCCTAGATATTGTATACATTGTCTAGGCATTTTATACACAGTTTAGGCGATTTAGCTGGATAAGCACTACACAATCCCAAACAGAATGAACACATTGCCTGAAGTATTATTCAGGTTTGAAAAAGGGTTTCTACATGCATATTGTCTAGGGGCAATGCATATTGACTAGTACATCGTAAATATTGCCTAGAACACATCATATATGATTTCATGATGAAAAAGGGTTGAGTTGTAGATAGATCGAGTGAGTGAAATGAGTGACGTGTGTGTATGTATTAAATGCAAATAGAAAATTACAATTGGACTACATTGTGCTCAAAGTCTGAGTGTGAATTTTATGAGTAATTTTATGGTTAAGTAGTACAATGAGTACACAAGTTATTAAGTGCCTTGGTCTGAGCTACGCTAGCAGAGCATGGCATAGCATGATGAGTGATACAATCAAGAGAAATAAGACACAAAAAATAGTAATATGCATCGCATTGTTTTGGCATTACATTCGTCCTGTCTGTCGGCTCACACACTAAATCATCAATTAAAATTTATGACCTTAAACTTTTCATTCTAAGGTTTTCAGAACATGTAACACTAATCATAGACTAGAATTGTGTAATTGTGTGAATTGTTCTGGATCGTGTAGTAAGTTTAGTTTTTACGGAAACAAGCCATGGTGTCGAACATTTAGATATTACGTCAAATAAAGAAAAAAACAAAAAAAGATTGTGATTTAGTAGCTAAGTTGGTCATGTGTGGCCTGACTGGCGAATTACTCATTCCCTTATATGAATTCAACCCAAGGCATAGGTGCGGCACATGTGCTTGTCAAAATTTGTGAATACTGTCATTAATATTTCAAGAAATGAAGGTTCCTTGTAATGACTTCGCCACATTTTGACTAAAAATTGGAAACGGAAGCTCGGTAGAACAATAGGACAATTTTAAGAATTGCAAAGTCTCCTCCTGAATAATACGCTAATTATGATAATTTGTTAATTAATTGTATAGACAAGATTATGAATTCCATATGTATTGTTTTCAAAAAGTTGATAAGCCTGTACCAGTACCGGTCGGGTACGTACGCACGAGGATATGGGTTCATTATGGAATAACTCAAGAGTTGTTCCATTCCAAGATTACCGTGCTTAGGGTACGAAGATCGTGAAGGCCCATTTATAATATATTATAATAATGTTTTTATGATTAATATTATGACAATACCTACTTTTGAATTTGAATTAACTCGGCTCAATGTAGCCCACCTCATTTATAATCAAGGTGTGTCCTTGGACAAGCAAATGGTGTGGCGAAACATATAATTGATTGGACATAAGCTTGGGACGGTCCGACCTTTACATCAGCAACGGCAGCTTTCACAACCGCCATTATGACTCCAACAAGGGATATTATGCGGATGTAAGATTTGGATCTCCGACTAAAATATTCATTTTTGATCTGCATTTTGATAATTTTCGTGCGCAGGAATAATATCAAGATTTTAAAGTCAGATTAGGGCAATCCGCCATAGTAGCATAGTAGTAGCTCATTACTACCTCGTTGTATGGACAGTTCGGATCATTGTAAGTTCTCGGACTTAAAATGGCTGCTTGTTAACGGTTTTGTCCGCTAGAGTTATCCCTACTACTGGGGATACCTTCCCTATACCGTATGATTAGCTTTTGGGCACGTTAGAACAAATGATATTAATGTCTTGTATGTCAATTAATGGAAGAAATAATAATTTTGGAACCGGATGTCAGAACTGACAAACCCTGAAAATTCCCTGTCGGAGCTATATCAATTTTACAACGGAAAACTGTCCCTTGTAGTAAAAAAAATTGGATTTGGACTGACTGGAGGCAGGAGTGAAGCTGAAAACTATTTTGTTTGGGACGACGAAGAAGAGTTCATTTTTTAATTTAAAGCCTGCTTACACCTTTTTTTTCTACAGTGGACACACCTCCCTGAGTTATGGAATGGGTGTAGTACTGGTAAAGTATTGGGATTTTGGAATGGCAGTGTGTTGAACATAAGTAGGTACTTGAGTCCTGAACAAAAGGCAACTCCAATTTTGGACATATATATTACACCTTTACACAAAACAAGTATAACGTAACGTAACGTACAAGTTTACGAGCTTGCTGCTTTTTTTTCTCCCAAAGAGTTAGTGCATAAATAAATCTGTTTTGTGTTGTTTTTCCTGCAGAATACAATGCTCGTCCACATTGATTCTCTATTGTCTTGTTTTTTTGATGGAAACCGTATTATTTGTTGTTTGGCGAAATAAACAAGGGCAAGGAAAACAGACACTACATACGTGGTGCATGTTATGGTTATGCAGCTATTAATGCATCATATTTCTTTTTCATTTTTTTCCGTTCGTTATTTTTATGTTTAATGCCACACGTTGAGGGACAAAAGGGTGAAAAAGGATAAGATAAGTATCAGATTCATTTGGAAATGTTATATTAGGCAGCGTAGTAGTTGAATGGATGCTAAATAAACTTCACTCTGGCACTGGCACTCATCAGGTACATGGAATTTCTATTGTTTCATGAATTGCTATCGGTATGGTTGATCTTGAATCCTTTTCTTATTCCATGCCTCATATGTCGTTGTTTATTGTAGAGCATTTAAAGAGCTTCTACTCATGTTGACTCATTAGCATCTGGTCCTACAAATACAATCCATAATTTGATACCCGTGTACGTGTTTCACAATGGGAAGTACGGATTGTGGGCGGGGTGGAAAACCGACGGGACAGATTTAGGTCATGTGTCAGGTCAAAATAAGCCGGCCGGTTTTAGACGTGAGGGTTACAAGGAAACCATTCTTCGTGTACTAGAAACGAAATCGCCCGATGACTAGTCTGGAAGGTTGAAATTTTACGTCAAAGTGGTTTCCTTGTTAGTTTTAATTTTCTTTTTCTTTGATCAAACATTATTTAATTTTAACTTGGTTTTGAGACTGACTGACTGGTACTGTAAGGTGTGTTCAGCTTAAACTCATTCAGTCAGTTTTTGTTTCGCCGAGTCAAGTTTAAGCGGAGCGTTAAATCAAATCATAACATAACAAAGACTTTGAACTGATTGCTTCGTCCTGTATACTTTACTTAAGTTTGTCAGACTTGACTCTCTTGAAAAATAAAATGAGTGATGGATGATGGTTCACATTCACACAGGGAGTATAAAGGTGGATATACGTATGTATGTATGTATATATGCTTAATGCTTATATGTTTGACTGATATATATACTCATTTAACTTTTAGATATTACTTGACTTAGGTAACTATAATAACTCGTTGTGTACACAGTTAGCTCTACGACATACCTAGTTAGCTAACAAGGGATAATGTCAGGTTGTAAAATTAGACATTAGTGGTCTCAGGACCGTTCATTTTGGTACATTGACCAAATTACCGGATTTTGGTTTGGCTAAAACCATTTTGCGAATTCTGCCCAGCCAGTAAGATTTTGAGTCCTTCAGCCACAAACCAATTTGTCGATTTATAAAATTTCAGTTCCACACCAAATATTTTTGATATATTCTTCTCTTGGCTATCCCGACATGTGTATTGTGTTCTGAAACAAGCATTAAGGTACTAATACGAGGAATAAACAAATATGCTTATACGACAATGAAAATCGGACACCCTAATTGACCAATACTGAATACTTGAGGTCAGGTCATTTGTATTTTGCAAGTGAATTATGTCCCTTGTTGGGTTAGGTCTCGTCATGATCTTCATGACTTGTACACGAACGACACGGGCTCAAGGCGTGGATAATGGTTATGTTATGTTTACTCGTCCTGGGTGTCAGTCAGTTCATCTTTTAGATGAAGTTGAAGTTTATTGGTCGTCGTAGTTCTGCACTGCCAAAGCACTTTAACTCTCGGACTAAATAAGACTTGACAAGACATGTTTAATGTTGCTCTCTGACACTCAACCATAAGTAGAAAATGTTAATGTAATGTAATGTAAAGTAAATGTAATGACTAAAGTAATCTTTAGCTTTCCTTTACTTAAGGTCTTGGCGTCCTCTGTACAGATGATGCTTAGATCACATTTAACCTAAGCAGCGTACTTCGTATTCTCATTTTATGTTTTGTTCGACTCTGGATTGGATTAAACCAACCTTACCTGTCATTTTCAAGTCCTTGGTTGAGGCGCTATGGAGATTTTGAGTGTCTGTGTCTGAATTCGATCATTTTTGAATACATATGGGTAGTAATAGGTTTAGAATAAATATCTGTCAGGATTTCGAGCTTGGGCGGGGTTGATGGTGGGAGTTTGATGTTCATTAATTGTTGGATACCCTTACAATGACTTATTGTGGTCGCCGATTGTGTGAGGTCAACCTCAGCGGTAATGCATTTTATGTCTGAATTCATCATTCTTTAATACACGAGTGTGCACACTCTTTTACGGTTTCACCTGTTTATTCTCAATGTTTTAGCCGTTCTCGTATTAATGTTGCTCATACTTAAACCTTTCCACTTTCAAGCCAAAGTCAAAGGCGAACTTGAAATTATTTTGCGTAAGTTTACTTGGTAAGTTCAATGATTGTCTTACAATCCACACAACTTATTCGTAGATACATAAACAATTTTGAGTTGAACTTTAATGACAAGGCACTACCAAGCAAGGACAACATGTTTAGTTTGAAAGAGCACTGCAGTTGGGTTTGTATGGAATTGCTCACATCAAGGTTTGACTTTTTGGTATTCCTATTCCGGTTTTGGGAACAATCGATTAAAATGCTAACGAGAAGCTGTGAAGTAAAATACAGTTGAGACGAAGGAAAGCGGTTTTCGTCCGTATCTTCAAAGGATTTGAAACAACGCCCGAAAACAGTCCCCTTTACCTAACATGTGAAATACAGGGTGTATGGTTTAGAATCCTTGGTGAAGTAGAAAGGTATCTTTTAGTAAACCAATGGTCTGGCATCGTGGGTCTTGTCTATTATAGCTCCTCGTAAAATAAAGTGAATCCTGATCGAATGAATCGGAATCTCCAAGAATAAGAAAATGTGTGTACGGACGAACTGACGTTACTGTTTTCGTATCGTTTGCGTCTTGTCCGTCGACGACGGCGGCACAGTTTGAATGTTCCTTTATGGTGTGTTGTTGATCTTTCCTTGAGGGAGATAAGGTAAAAGCTATTGCTCAACGAAACGTAGGATTTCTATTGGATGTTAGTGCTAGAAAATAGAAGTAACAAAAATACTGAACGAAACACTTTGAAGCAATCCCAATGGCACAGATTTGATACACACAGAGAAATAAAGAAAAAACAGAAGCAGTCAAGATAGTCCTGAGTTGTGCAATAAGAAAGATGTTAAAAAAGGCCAACAAAATGGAATAAATAGTTTCAAGGGATATTTTTTGGCTGTAAAATTCAGCCAGGCATTGTCACATTGTGTTAAAACTTTACATCCAAATAATATTCCTTGTCAGCGTCCTTACGTGGTTTAAAATGGAAATATTCTGAGATCACGAATTATGTGTATGTGTGGTAGCGATTTTTGCAAGGAATTTATAATAAGAAGAAAAAATCAGTTTGTTTTATTTACAACAAAGTATTTTATGCACATTGAATGTAGATGTTCATAGGTAATAGTTCATCGGTTGGTTGCCTCTCGATGTTTTAAACTTTTAACACGGTTGCATGGTTTAGTAAACATAAGACTACTCACTTTTCCTCAAAATGGTTAGTCAGTTTGACAATTTATTCAGCCAAACTGGTAGTAACTCAGTTTACCTTGTGGAAAAAAAGAAGACAATCTAGTTTTCTTTTCTATTCTGTTCTGTCCTTTTTGGTTTTACAATTCTATTCTATGGCAATGGGAGTTTGAATTTCTGTGTTACCGGAGGAGGTTTGTGATGAAAATGTTGATGTGTTTGCTAATGTGTGTGTGACGTGTTGGTTAGGCCGTGGAAAAGAGGAAATACGGCCTGATGAATTTATACTTTAGTATTCACGAAACGATTTGGTAGTTTTTTTCTATCTATCTTATTTCCCTTTCGGTCTATCTATCTTTTCTAGCCCTCTTTTGTTTGTGAACACACCACAGCTTACAGCTTACAGCTCCAAGTCAAACCCATGCATGCCATGTAGGAAAATGGCATGGCTATGGCTATGGTGGATTGATTTCGATTTATTTAGTTAGCGATAAGTGTTGTTTTCTGCCATGCCTTAATAGACTGTGTACGTATAAAAGAATATTTTGCAGCTTGGGTTATGTGTAGACAGACAGGAAGGAGTATAGTTACTACTATGGGCTCAATATAATCTAATCTCCCCAAGGGCTTTTACTATACACTAGGGCCTGAAAATATTCGGATAATTTGGGGTTCCAACACTAGACTGGTTCGGTTGGCTCGGATATAAAGATTTCAACCGAATTTGATGATTTTCTAAACATGCACTCAATTTTTTGGCAAAACCTAACTCAGTCAGTATACGTAGACCTTACCACTCCGTCAATGCTTTTCGGTTCAAATCAACCCGCGAGGTTGATGCGAAGTTTTGCCCTATTTCTGGTTAAGTCCTTTAGAAAATGTGCTTAAAATGTAACCCCTCCCAAGACATAATCCCTAAGATTCCGTGATAAACTCGTTGAAATTTTTTACCATTTACTTGGCCAGACTGAAATGTTTGACTATTTGATTCAGTTTGTTCATTTCATCCGAAAATGTATTTTCATTTTCTTTCTTTTTTCGGTTTTAACCGGAATAGAAAGACTTTGGAATGCTTTACAACTGGTGCTGCTGGGACAATTTTTATCCTCTTACTTCGTACGACGTAGTAGATTTTGGTTTAAGGGGAAAATACTTGGTAGTCCGTAAATTAGGGTTTGAAACTATCAACATTACTACAGAGAGAATAAGTGAGCTAAATCCTTGTTGCTACATACCAAGAGAAATGTAAGCGATAATTTAAGTGGAGCCAAGTGTCAGAAGTCAGGTCTACTCCAGGACTATGTATATCGGGACATGAATCCATCCGTTGTATTCCGGGTGGTTGAAAGCCCAACGTATATACTTTTGTAAGATATACATTTACAAGAGAATCTGTTGTTGAAGATAGCTCCAAGCAATCGCTATATGCTAGGTAATGACACCAGGTGGGGCTGGAATCGGGCTATTGACCACCCTGTACAATTACGTAGAGTGTGAATATCTCTTCGGCGTATCTTCAACGGCGCGTATCATACCGGACATAGGGCATTTAGAGGAGTCAAAGGTGGATTGGATTAAATGGACTATTTTTTGGAGTAGAGGAAGTGTATCTTGTACTATTTTTTGGATGAAATGGTAGTCGTAGAGTCCGTCCATAGTGGTAATTCAAAAGGCCGGGGCCGCCGGTCGGACGCGGACGGAGATGGCTCAGATCTTTCATTGTCTGAGTTGAAATGGAGTTTTATATCTATCCTATCTAGATCACTCAGTATTTTTTTTGTAACCCCCGCCCTCATTGTGGGGCTCCTTTCTGGGGAGCTTTTGTAGTCAGATGATGATGATAGGAAAAGCTCAAAATGGTGGCAGCATTGTATTAGACTCAGACTCAGGTTCACGCGTTTGTCCAGAGTATGACCAAATGCAAAAAAATGGAGGTTGATATAACTCGTTTTTTTTGTTCGTTTTTTTGGGAAGTCTTTTTTCACAATTCCATTCCATTCCATTCTATCCATCCATTGGATTGCGATTGCAGGACAGACGTACGTAACTATACATGGGCTTGGCCGCCTGTGTGTGACGTGCGGCTTATCTTGACTGCTTTTTCCATAACGATGATTTCGATAGCATTCACTACTGTCCTCATCGATTTATTACATAGCTCATGTGGTATTGGACTGGACATGGACATGGAAAAGGCAAAAGAAAAACCAGGACGTACACTTTTCTCTGTCCAACTTTGTATTTATCTAAAAATATTATGTTTCCGATTTCCTCTTACCAGGAAATAATGGTCCGGCGGCGGTTAGCTTAGAATCAGAAATATACGAGTACATTAGACCTGGGTTGGTTATTTGCCCTGGCCCGGATGAATAACAGTAGTATTGTATATCCTAAAGCTAGTTTAGGTTTTCACTCTAGAATTTGGATGCATAATAATACATTTCTAAATGTTTCCTATTGTGGAGTGGTGTATAGAAGAATCACTCTAGCGGACAAAGGAGGAACTACTGTCCCACCCTGCACCATACATACCGTGAGACCTGAGAAATTTTTACGGCCTTACCATGCGGGGTTCTTGAATGTGGTCATGTCATGTAATGTTTAGGGTTGCCCGTGTTGGTTATCTATTTCCCCGAGAAATCTAAATGTTCAGGGAATGCAATTGACGTCGGATTTTATGTACGTTTCATAAAAGTCGTAAAAATTTGAACTTTTATCTTCTTGAATGGATGGTTCGGGATTTACTACGACCTAGGGTGTGGGATAGGGTATGGTTCGCCCTCGTACATTTTTCCTTGTCTATTTTACCGGGTAACATCCAAATCCAAAGTGTGGGTCTGGGCCGGTCATAATAGTGAGTCAGGAATTATCATTGTCCTTTGGCTGGCAGGGTGTTTCTCTTACATGCTGTGCGCCCCATCATCGTTGAAATCAAAAAATCGGATCTGAAACCCATTTGTGTTCATATGAATGATTCTAACTTCTTTGGGACTCGAATTTTGCCATGAAGCTGTGTAGTGCCGTGCCGGCCGGCGCCATCCATAATTGTTTAGTTAGGTTAGGGTGGTCGTTTTTGGTCATCGAATCCAATCGTCGTTGTCGTTGTCGAATTTTGTAACAGAACAAAGGATTCATTCACTCAGTCTTGGAGTCCTACGACGTGAGAGGTAAATACTAAAAGACGGGGGGATTTTCGGGAAAGTTTCTTTTTGAGAAATCCGAACATACCTCCGGCCATTTTTCCTCTGCTTAGTACGAAAGTCACATCCACAGTGTAACATCATCGGGCTTGAGGAAAACAGAAGGGGTTCACAATTCTATAATGTGTACGACGGATACGAAATGGGTTACGGCCTAGGCCCAGGCCCAACTGACATGGGGTATTATTCAACTGTAAAATTTTGAAATTCATTTTATTTTTATTATATAGTCGATTCGGGTGTACGGTCTAAGAGTGATCCCTGGGGTACTCCCCATGCTAACTATTGTTTACTTCCTCACAAATTGGTAGGTTGAACAACATTTAAAAAATCTCTGGCCATGAATTGAAATTTTTTATATTTGGAGACGATACCTAACCGTAAGGGTTTACATTTAATTTGAATGTCACGGTTGAATAATGTCCCTTATGAGAAAGCGCCGTATATCCTAGTTATTCTGGAGTACTCATTTCGAATTTTTTTCGTCATTGGAGCTCCTTCGAGTAACATCCGAGGTTTTCGGTTATTATCCAAATGAATGAGAAAGGAACTGACGTGAGGAAGAGATAAGGAAGAAAAGGACTATTATAATGTCAGACCAAGGCAAGGAAATAAAATGACATTAACGTTAGCTTGTAAGGGATGAGTGGTTCAAGTCCTGGATACCTTTTGATAAGACGTTACTTTCGCCGTCCAAGGAATACAAACGTGTTCTGAAGATAATTCAAAAGAGTTCTAAAATAAATCCTTGTTTGTTTCCTTTTTTTTTACCCTTTACCCTTCCAACCCAATTAGTTAATCATTAGAATATTTTTTGATGGCCTGGATAGTGTACTTGGCAAATTGGAGCTTTCAAGCACGCAAGCCTCGAATTTAGTATCCTGGGATAAGCTAAGTCGCAAAAGTCGATTTTTTAAATGCCTCTCTGGAGCTGGAACTTAATTTGTGGTATCAGTGTGTACATAGCTCGGATGGTTGTTCGGTAGGCTTCTGAGGATATGGTAGAAATAAAAATCGTCCAGGACCATTTTGGATTTTATGTGGCCATTTGAACCTCTCATTGGATTGAACATCATTTCATTTCATATCCCTGTGGGGCAGAAGTGCCAAAAATTTTACTTCTTTTTTTGTATGTGGAATTTCCGTGTGCTTCATGATTGCTCGTGTTGGAGGAACTGGAAGGCTATAATTTTAATTGCTGTGAGAGCCGGTAAAATGTATATACGACTTTACGTACGTAGTTTGCCCAGATGTCAGGGTATCTCTAAAATAAGTCTTCAGTAGTAAGAAAAAAGGCAAACATACATTCTGCATAACTGCCGGTTCCAAACGTTTATTGCAACTCGAGTGCGGTCGTCATGTTCTAAACACATAGTATATAACGTACAACGTAACACACCTCTGGTTAGTTTTCTTTCAAGACGTTATGTAAAGATTGGATGAAAAAGAAGCGTTCCGTTGCGTATAGTTATGTAGTAAGGCAGAAATACATACCTATTTTTAATACAATGTAACCTCCTGTGTGGCTTCAAACATGGTTTAGCTTTAGAACAGAATTCTAATTTGGCAACGAGTTTAGAACACACTAACATCTTCCTTATGAAATAAACATAAATGGTAAAGGCTCTACTTCCAGTTCCAGGTTTAGCCAACAAAATAAGACACGTTTCATCACCGTTCTCTCAATAGATCGCCATTTTCATAAACAAATTCTGGAATTCGGTCGTGTACACAACCCAGGACATGGCTAGGGTTTAATTTCTGAATTTTTTAAAGAATTTCTAAGGTTTCGTGGGAGTATTTGCATTGAAATATCTTACTAAGCATTAAAAAAATATTGGATACACTTTTCAGCCCCCAAAAATGAGAAGGTAGAACAAAATGTAAGGGAATTTGCAAGGAATCAAATTTTATTGCCGATTCTACATACTGAATAAGATTTTTTGGGAACCCTAGCCAAAAAGTTTGAATCTTTTGATTTATGATAACTTGACCAAAATATAAAATATGTATTAATGGTAATATTCTTCACACTAAATGTGAGTAGCGGCACGGGCGGTGAGGTTATTCGAATTTAAATGCGTGTCAGCCACGAATTTTATGAGTGCCAAGTCTTGATGGGAACATCGGTGCCAAATGTTTTTGGGAAGATCCGCATTCACATTGGAAACACAATCGTCATCATCATGATATACCATAATATGATGTTAAGCTGGCTTCCGTGAAAATTTAAATATTCTGAAGTGTTTCCCATTCCATCCTGTAATTCTCAACATTTGTAAGTATTCCAAGTCGTAGGAAATGTATAAATGTTAGAAAATCTTCCCCAAAAACCCGGGTTGGCTTTGTCTTCACTTTGCAAGGTAAAGCTTTAGAGTGGGGAAATGTTAGTATTCAAAATCCTAGAAAAGTAGATGACGTGACATTAGGACTCATGTAATATCACTAATGTACAGTAAAACTAGGAGTAGTGAGTACTAGAATTGTAGAAAAAGATTGTCCTTGTGTTCTTAGAATGGAACGTGAGGGAAGTCGACACTTTTGGCTTCGGTTGGAATTGCTGTCATGCTTGGAATGAGTTTTTCTACTCTGGGTTGAAAAAAGGAGTCTTTTTGGTGTGATTATCAGTCTCGGCTGGATGACATGTCTCCGCCGTGTCAGTTTGAAGACCTTATGCACTACTGAGTTCACATAGCAGGAAAAGAAGGCTTTTGATAAAGAAGAATATGTCCAATGTGAGCGAATTGAGCGCTCAGAGACATCGCTTCCTTCGTTTGACTAGCGAAATATCGCTCCACAACTAGTAGGGTGGAATGAGAAAAAAAATGCCCTTTCTCAAGAGGTTTTTCTGTTCTAGATCTTGTCAAATGCACCCGCATCATCACCAGCATTTCTCTCTCTTCCCAATTTGAGTGACACACGGCTCTCAACATTTCTCACTATGCAGACAATGCCTTTTTCTCCCTCCAACGACCTTAGTTCCACGTACGTCACGTGTATCCACGTTCCTAGTAATCATCACGAATGTCCTATTCTCATGATTTTGGCTAAGGAAAATTTCGCATTACCATGAATCCTAGAATACAGAGTCGGTTTCCTAGAGACAACAACGGGTTAACTTGGAAAGCGTATTTCTGCAAGTTAACGGACTAAATTTTTATCGAGCCAGGTCTATATATTCTCAGGGGGTACGACATTCAGTCAATACACCGATCATTCGGTAACTGACTAGTCATTTGCCTAATTGACTAAGCTAGTCATTTGCCTAATTTACTTAGCTAGTCATTTACCTAACTGACTAGGCTAGTCATTGCCTAACTGACTAGGCTATTCATTGTCTAACTGACTAGGCTAGCCATTGCCTAATTGACTAGACTGGACTAGTCATTTGTATAACTGACTACACTAGTCATTTGTCTGACACTAGTCCTTTGCCTAACTGACTGGACTAGCCATTTGCCTAACTGACTAAGTCATGAAACCAATTTGTTATGAGGCTTAAAGCAACCCCGAATAGTTCATTGAAATATAACATATTATTCGAAACCGGCGGTGATGTCTGTACGAAAACCTAGTTAGCACCCGGATTTACAATTGAGCATGTAATATTTTTCTTTAAGTATTATGTAGCCAGGTACATTACCTTTTGCATATTGCGATTGCATTATGAGAAATTGAGGTTGAGGAATATCTGAGAAGATAAGGTTAGAACGATATGATGACGATATGGAGTAGAAGGAGTACACCACAGACACCAAACCACGACAACCACTACGGCGATGGAAGACAATGACGATGACGACGACGTCGCCATGTCAGGCTTGGTTAGATTGTGAAGACTCCATTGAGAATATGAGATTGAGGCTTTATTTCTACTCTTTGAGTCTTTTCTTTCGCCTCCTGCATCACATTGAGGACAATGGGATTCGGTCGTTTCGTTTCGAAAGACGAAAGATTTCATTTTATTCTCTCCCATATCGTTCAAAGAGTTGAGAGTCTTCTAGCAGATATCTTAGAATCCTATCCTAGTGCTGCGTACATAAGACAGACAACTGCTACCTCCAGCTCCAGCTCCAGCGTCTGCATTTCCTATCCTGTCTCTCTTCTCTTCATCAATTTAAGTAGACCACCTATAAAAATCAATGAGAATAGCTCCATGCCTGCCTGCCTGCTTTTTTGAGGAGAAGAAAAAGAAAGAAAGAAAAAAAAATCTCGGCAAAAAGTTACGAATTCGGATCTTCTAATGGGTTCTACCGAAGGGGATTTTCCCATGTGTAGATCAGATCGACAGACAAAGGCTATGATCGGTAACGGGGTGATTGGAGGGTTTTACGAGGAACTGAGATTGGTTGCAAAGTAGGAGATTGTCCTTGCAATTTATGGAGAAAAGTATGTATGTAAGATCGTAATAATAGTAAGGATTGAGGTGTGGTGAAATGAAACTAGTTTTTATTTTCTAGTCACTACAATACAATGTGTTTTGCGCAATTCTGGCCAAATTATGTCTTGTGGGTTGTGATTAGTAGCTACGGCGAATTGGGTGATTTTTCAGTGCCCCATTTTTAGTATAGGGTCATTGGGAACGTTACGTTTGGAAAACGTTGCACAAATTAACCGGTACACCCTGCGGCTTAAAATTAAAATAAGAATAATCCCACAAGTAATGAACTGAAGTACTGGAAGAAGCAGTGAGAAAGGTCATCATGGATGATGTGATTGTTTGCTTACTCTGAAAGGCAGAACGAGAATTAAATAAAGTAAAGAAGTTTAAGAGTATTACTGAGAAGTGGGTAAAAAAATTTAAAGATCAGATGGAACGAATTGTGTAACGTAAAGTATACGTAAGGGTCGGTTCGGTCGGTTGGTTAGTTTAACACATTACAAAGATCAAAAAAGTTTAACACATCTTCAGAGGTACATAGAGTTTAAGTTTCACTTGACATGAGGCAAGTTTTTTTTTTAGTCAGAGCAGGGAATAACAACTAAACTTAAACTAAACTGCGTGAATGACTACATGGAACATTTTGTGATGTGATTCACTCAGTAGTAGTTGTAGTAGTAGTGGTGTCGGTTCAAGAACTTTTTATATGTATTCGTATTCATGAAGCGACGAATAGAAAGATGTCGTCATGTCAAAACTACTTCAAAGTTGACTTAACTTTACATTTGTATTACCTTTAGAGATATATTTTTTTTTACTTCTATTTCTAAAGGCCATGGCCGGCCAACTAAAACCTTTCTTGATAAGAATGGACAACCAGAACATGAACAAATATGATATTTTATTTTATTAGAAACGAAAAATGGACCATCTCTGATTCATTTTGAAAAAAATATGTGGCATGGCATGGAGGGGTTAGATTTAGACAGACAGGCAGGATAATAAAGTTCATTCCATCCATCGACTCCACTTCTTTTCTCTCATCAAAGAATTTATAACCATGAAGTCAGGACTAGGACTCTAGAGTTAAATTTAAAGAAGGAAAAAATTGGTGGCTCTTTTTTTTTAAAAAAAAATGTTTTATGGTTTATACTCTTGTAGTAAGTTGATAGTGGAGTGTGGGGTCGGTTTCATACGTACATATGTTGTACCATATGCAAGCATGGGCCTAGGATTTAGTCTTAAGAATTTTTTGGAACAAACAGACGTTTGCTTCAAGCCTTTTTCCATGAGCATGTGAGTGACAGTGTAGCAGTATTTATGATGTGTTTATAAAATCTTCTTTTTCCTCTTCCATTGCGTAGCTGTAGCTTTATATACGGAAACGCACTCATGCCGTGCCGTAGCAGAAGCATTTTGCTTTACAACGTGTATACAAAGATAAACTTTGGAAGTAAGAAAAAAAAAGTGGTGGATAATGTAGATTTTCTTTAAAAAACACGCACCGGAGTGTTAGTTTACGGGCACGGGGTTTTTTGGTGCGTTCATCTTTCGCCACCCTATGAGGTCTGTCATGCATAGGATTTTTACCTCAATTAATTTTTGCCATTCTTGCCGTCGTGGTAGAGGAATCTAGTCTTGCCAATGTTAATGTTATGACGACTATTCCAGTGATTTTTTTTGTTCTTGCCGGTGATGGTGTTATTGCTGCACTTTTATAGTTTTTTGCACCTTGGTGGAACGCAGTTTCCCATCCGTATGGTACTTTGAGATGAGTCATACGAATGAATTTAATGCTCTCAAAGGGGGTTGTGAAGAAGTACCAAATGTTTGACTGCTTTTACGCTCAATGGTCATGTTTTTTTAAACTAGGATAAGATTTCTGTACTAGATTTTTCCTTAGTTATCCTAGAAAACCATTGGGAGTACTTTGGACGGCGGAAGGTTAAAATTCACTTGTGCGAAAATGCGAGTGAAGTCGTCCGATCCGATTTAACGATTCTGCTCGACCAAACACAAATTACCTGCAATTTTATAATAAACTGAACTTTTAGCTTTTTGCCAAAAAACGAAGTAACCCGCAATTCAGACACAGAGGGTCGTAATGTAATGTAATGCAAGGCAATGACTCTTAGGAGCGATACTGGAAGTAATGAACCCTGAGCTAGGCGAGGTAGTGAATCTAGCTAGCTTTTTACTATTCCAATCGTTCAGACTTACCAACGGGCACTTTAAATGCGAATCCGGATACACATTGCACGTGGTTGAAAGATAGACAGATAGGTAAGGAAAATGGAAACGTCGCAGTTTACCACTACCATCGGGGTTTTTACTTGGATGCATACAGACTGCCCGGGTAAGATAGGAAATGGGAATAGGAATACGAATGAATTTTCCTTTCCTTTCCAAGGTTTTCAGAAAGAACCAGAGGTAGTCATGAAGAGCAAATGAAATGGAGATTCTCCGCTTTTACTGTTTCTTTTATGGCGTATGGGGTACTGCACTGCGTCCAAATGGAAAATACTACTCCTTCCTACCATTTCCCATTGCATTGCATTGCATTTGGGAATTTTGGGATAGTAGGGCAAGACATGAATGTTGGTTCTAATGTGCATAGTCATGTCCCTTAGTTCTTAGTTCTTAGCTTAGCTAGCTGTTTTTGCTTTTTTAGCTCTAAAACATAGAACATAGTAGACATTGGGATGGAGGGTGAAAAGTATTTTACTTGCGGGTATTTTATCCGATAAGGTATGTCAGCATAAGAAAAAGTTCTATCCTCAGGGCTCTTTTGCCTTATCCTTTCCTTACTCAGCTTCAGCTACAGTTCTAAGGCCCTTTGTTTAGTTTCTAAGACATTGCATTCACTTTTGCCTTGTGCATAGTTTAAAACATTGCCTTTGTAATCTCATTTCATGTACAGGATAAAACTTCTCCTCTGTAATGATTCTATTTTAGATTCAAACTTTGCTGTAACGTTTTTAGGGTCATATGAGTATACAAATTAGTCTTCGAATTCATCTACAATCTTCTCCATCTCATCGAAAAGTATGTACAAATATCCTACTTGGTCTAGGAATCGAACCCGTGCCGTGCTGTATTGCAATTACCCAGCCATGGCAAAATGAAGCCATAGAATTGAACTATTATCATAAATGAACACTAACTCTATGGTGCAAGTCCTGTAGCCATCGCGTGGATGTGTTAAGTGGGAATTCCTATCAAGTAATTAAGACCTTCCTTATGATCCCCGTCCATGTATTTAGCAGTTATTTTTCTACATTGTGTTAATTTTTTTGCAGAAATAATTCCCCAGGTAGGTGGTAGTGGTTAGAAAGGAATGATCTCATAAATTGTGCATTTTTTCTTCGCAAAGGTTCAAGTCCACTCGTAATTGCTCACTGCTCTTCATTTCTACGGTGCGGTCGGTAGTTCTTGCCGCCTCGCCTTTAAGATCTCTATTCAAGATAATTAAAACATTACATTACATACATTGGATAGAATGTCGTTGGCTTTGGCTTCTTGCTGTTTTCCTGCTCCTGTGCTGTGTGCTGTGCTTCGTTCACTTCCCTCATTTTCTAGATTCTCTCACTTGCTTCTTGCAACCAACTTCTTCCAAACTTCCTACGGTGACGTTTATTAACAAGGGACATTTTTTGATTGTCTTAAGTATTTAAATCCGACTGTTTTTGCAAGAGATACGAAGATATTTCACTATGACTTATCTGAGAATCACAATTACGCGTGTATTTGAATAGACTAATCAGAAAATGTTTATACTTATTCAAGTGTCCTGATGGTGACCTTTGTGGTCCTCTCGTTTAGCACAGTTTATTCTGAAAAGATTGACCATATAGAATAAACTGTATCAGTAAGAGGTCAATTTGACTTTGACATTTGAATATTGTCCCTTGTAGAACTAACAACTGGGTTCTTTTTCTTTTCTTGAAACTTTGAAGTAGTGACTGCCTTGAAGTTGAGAAGTTTGCATGATGTGGTTTTCTCCCGCAAGTTTACTCGCCTTGTGCCATTTTACCATGGACCTCTGTACAGAGCGTAAGCGTAACAAAGTGGGAATTGTGAATTGAACTTGAACGCTTAGCTTCCGTTCTTTTACTCCGCATAAATGATGCATGCATGGGTTTTCTGTACTGACTACGTTCAGTCTACAAGTACAATGTGTATATCGTACAATGTACTTTTCAAGAGTTCTCTTAAGTTACTTTACTTGAGGTTGAGGTGGAGGTTATAGTACATCTAAGTACGTACGTAAGGTTTGTTCCAGTCGTCTAGAATCAAGGGTTAATGTCTAACAGTTGACAAAATGTTTAAAACATTGAACAACAACGAGAGACGTAGAGTGGTCGTTAAGATTATGTTTATAGAGCAATAGTATTACATTTTCCCCTCAAATTTCCATCCATTTTGGTCGTGGAAGGTGCACTCTGGTCATAGGCCAACATTCCGATACAGAATGCCCTCTACTTGATCATTCATTAATCTTCGGACGGCGAGAGGGGTCACCCATAGAATTTAAGGTCTGTCCAACATAGTGAACTTTCAGGCTGGATTGTATGATTTAGTGCAGAAATATCGAAAGTAGGTGACCATTTTGGCGTATGATTTCACAGTATTCAATGTTTTAAGGCTGACCTCTAGGGTTTCACAACTATATTTGAATATTAAGGTTCGAATGGAAATTGATAACCCGGCCCGGCCCCCCATACGCTCCTATTCGTCAAGCTCATGATTTTAAAGGACGTAATGGATATTGAATCCGAGCCCGGGCAGAATTAAAAATTTCAACACTGAGACCCCAGGAGAATTGAAGTCAATCTAATGGATTTAGCGAGTTAAGGGATTAAAATTTTCAGGAATGCCGGTTTGATGTGACTACAACTGCGTTCAATGAACATTCTTCGGTGCAAACGAATGCATACGCTAGTTTGTTTATACCTGGGCATTTTTCGGTATAGTAGATTGAAGCAAGAACTTACCCGGGTGTTTAACGTCAAATTCTACATAGTCGTAAGTACAAGGATTCCATTGCGTTTCATGTCAGTAAATAATTCCTCACCTCTTAATTTATTCAATGCCCAGTGTTCTAACGAGGTTTTGTGTCCTTGCATTTTTATTGCTTGACTGTGCTAGAGCTAGAGAACGGCCATAGTGTAACGTGTAACGTACGTATATTGAATAGACTGAAGGCATGGCAAAGTAATTCTCAACATGGCATGGTATGGTTATGGTGTTGCCAGCTCAGCATAGAAAACCGAGGATTTCGGATCGATCATCCAGTTTACCGGGTGTGAGTGGATTCAAAGGCTCTTTTGAATTCAAACCAAGGAACCATTAGAGATATGGGTCCTGCACAGCACTGCACTGCACTGTACCGGCAAAAGTTCAGTTTATTCGTGTCTTTGTGCACGAATGAATTTGTCGACGGTAGAAAGTTGAAAGTATCGTATGGAACTAATATATAGGTATAAAAAAAGTAAAGTATCGTAGGTGTACGCCTTTTTGGATATGGACACATTAATATCGTGTCCAAGACAAATAGTACAGGACGATTTGGATGGACACACTGTCCATGCCTTCAGATATATGTATATTTTATTCTGAGCTTTGGTAGTTATTTATGACGAAATGTGTTCGTTTGCTTAATTGACACAACGGACTCATCAAAATTTCAATTCTTTGTGGACTTGCTGGGAGAACGGAATGGAGTGTTTGAACCCGAATGTCCTTACTTTCGAGGAAATGTCATTTCCATGGTCATGGTATCGGAATTCGAGTCGGGCTAGGTGGGTGTCCTCATTCACGTTAATACCGAAATGAAAATACGACTAGTTAATTACTAGGTTTGATTCATTTTGGACTTATGGAAGAAATGCTATGCTATTAATTGCAGTGCAATGCACGTAATTCTCATACGTTCCTTGGAGGAAATAACAAATATCAATTAGAAATTAACGCCTGACTTGAGTAACTTCACTTGGAAATAATGTCTAGGATTGAAATGTGTGTAATTGTCTCTCTAAGCTATAATTCTCAAGACGACCCGTTACTATAATTTTTGGTTACCCTACGAACACTCAATATTACGAAACCGATGAACTGAGCGAGCAGGCCAGGAAATTCCGAAACATATTTTAGCAGGGCGAGTTGGATTCCTTAACATGGTAGACGATTAATGTAAAATATGATGTACGATATGAATGAACGGAACGTGTGAAATATGTTGCAATGTTTGTGGATTATTTTACTCGGAGGGCAAGTTCTTATTGAGAATTCAGACTCAAACCGGTGAGGTGTGATCGTGAGACTTGACAAGAGAAATTATTTTGATGTGAATTTTAGATAAGATTTAACTTTTGAAGGTTTGTCGTAGTATATGAGCCAAGAATAGTGTAACTAATTTTTAATCCGTGTGTTTTTAAATTATTTGATCAATTCTACGATTATAACTCTAAATATGCCGGCAGAGTGTTCGTCATGCCCAGAACACCCGACTTGAATTTTACATCCGAATACTTTACCTTGCAAATGAGATGAGGAACGGATAACTTCCGACGGAATGATATGGTCGTCCATTTCCCATCGGAGTTTCTTACTTGCTAAGGAATGTCCCGGAGGCTCTCATAAAATCATGTTAAATATTATCAAGTCTAACAGTTTCAGTTTTGGAAGTTCAGTTCAGTTCCTTAGTCCTCGTGCATTTTACGCAAACAGCAGTCAAGTCTTGTCTTTCATTTCATTTCCATCTCCTTCAGAAAAATTCTAATCCTTTCTTCACGCTTCGTTCACAACCAAAATCCAAGAGCGACCAAGGTGGTGCCACCGGCACGGTACGCTTGGCAACAGATGTACCAAGGTCATCTCATGTGATGTGACGTGATAGGTTTCATTCTGTATGTCTCTTTTCTAGGTTTTCATGGCACGTACATTATTAGTTGATCCACTTTTGGTTTATTTTTGAAAAAAACTAAGAATTTGCTCAAATGATTCAATTTTTTTCGTTGTGCTGCAAGAAGTTCGGTCATTTTTATTAAAGCGAACCAAACATTTGGAATTCACCACATTTCGCTGCCCTGCTCCATTTTGTTGTGTTAGATTCTTTTTTTGGGTGGTTTTATTCTTTTTTCTAGCGGAGCGTCTCGTACATCGTAAACTTGAATCCGATCCGATTTAGACT
>JAQFYE010000049.1:0-66953 GCA_034694305.1 Protaphorura glebata
CCCAATTACTTACTTATGTTACAGAGAAATGCCCTTCTAACGTTGGAGAGATTTGCCCTCCTAATGCTGGAGCGATATGCCTCCTTGAGATATTTCCTCCTATGTTGGAGAGATATGCCCTCCTATATTGGAGAGATATGCCCTCCTAACGATGGACAGATACGACCTCTCTCTTCTAATCTCCGCGACCTCACTACCAGCTTCAGTAACCTCTCTACCACTCTCTGCATCCTCTAAAACCACTCTCGACCCTTCTCTGCAACCCATCTACCACTCTCCACATCCTCTGTACCACTCTCTAAAATCTCTCTACACTTCTCTGCAACGTTTCTATCACTCTCCACAGCCTCTCTACCACTCTCCACAGCCATTCTACCACTTTCCACAGCCACTCTACCACTTTCCACACCATCTCAACTACACCCTCTAAACCACTCTCTTAATACTATTTCCACGGGCTGTCACCCAGTCGCGACTGTTTATTTATTAAGAAAGAATCAGAATTGCATCAAATTCATGGCCAATGACAACTCCCAATCCTAAAGCGCGTTTACTATTCATGAATGGAATGAATTCATTCTACATAGCACTGAAATTAGTTTTCGTAAACTTGGTGCTATTTTAAACTAGAGATGGCTTTGTAAGAGTAAGGAAATATTTACGTTTGAGTCACCTTGACAGCGTGGATCGTACATATGCGTATGTGGTTCAAGATCCGCATACAAGTAGTGTTAGCCGGGTAAATAAGTCTCCATGCATGCATTCAAAGCATGGTTGGCATGGTCTGGTTAGGTTTGTAAAGATTAACCAGCTGATGTATAACGCTAACGTTCAAGTTGCAGGAGAATAGGGCTTACAGTGTTCGACGAGGAACGCGTGTATGGTTAGGAGAACTTGTTTATGATTCATGAGGGATGCCAGCGAGGTGGTAAATTTATTGAAATTCGTCGAAAAATAGCTTCGCACAACATTTGGGATAAATGTCAGCAAGGTGTAGGGTGGGCTAATACGCAACACTACCGAGCGAGTGTGCTAATTAGCCCCACCCCTTAACTACATCAGCACGACCCCAAAGCACACCCACAAATGGGAGTGGGCTAATTGGCACACCTTTCCGACAAAACATAAAGTGTGACGATTAGCCAGTATATCTGGGAATATTATTTTCCCTGGCTCGAGACGAGATAAGAGTGAACAGGTACGCTAATACGCCCCACGCCCTTAACTATACGAGCATGGGAACCTCCTAGCACGCCCACAAATGGCAGATTTGGTTAATTAGCACATTTTTATAAAGTGGGGCGTACTAGCACACTCTACCCCAGTAGTGCTGCTGCAGCATTGCTCTGGTAAGGTTTCAACACCTCGGAAATGATGCAACTAAAGCGAAGGTGCTTAAATAGATTATTCGCCAATGAAAGACTTTTTCTAATGTTAGAGGTACATACCCCAGGCCAAATTGAAAGCAACATAGCGTAATAAGAGAATTCCTATTATTAAATTGTGAAATATAGGTAGAGCAAAAATCTTGTTGAAGATTAAGACTAATGAAGTTGGGAATGAAAAATGGAAACACCGCTCCACACTTAAATTTCAGACCCGTAAGTTAAACTTTCACCATTTGTCTTATTCCAGCCGCTATAGTTCAAAAATTCTAGACATCCTCACAAAAGCGAAGATTAGCTACGCAGCCCGAAATCTAATAAATAGATCTTTTATGTTTACTTTTAATAGAGAGGTCGACAAGCGTCTTTACCTATAGCATTAACGAACACATTGTATTTTCTACCTTCGGGAGAAAATCTTTTCGGAATCTCATGATTTTGACTTCAATTGCATTCTCATCACTTTCATAATATTTAGTACATGCATATTTCATTGCCATTTTAAGTACATCTCATGAAAGAACCTTGCAAAAGTTTTTTTTAAAGTGAGAATTACATTTTATGAAGAATCGTTGGAAATGATTTTTTAAAGGGAATATGGACTGTGGTAAGGAGTCGGAAGGAAAGGATGTTGATATCCCGGGATTACGTAGTAACCAAGTAAACTAGACCCAGAAATGTCATTAAGTGAGTACAGAATCGACTAGGAAGGTAGGAAAGTTGGCCTAACAGCAGAATGCAATTAAACTATTCTGATGTCGATGTCTTGTGGAGACGTGACCAAGCGATTATACAATCGACTGGGTAGGTAGGAAAGTTGATATCATTGGGTTGCTTAGCATCCTAGATTGTTCTCCACCTAGTTTTCAATCCCTATATTCGTTTCTTCCGTCCGTCCGTAGGACTGACTTTCTTACCAGTCAGTGATTAAGCTCCACCAGACAAGCAGTTAAGTGGTAAGTGTTTAGTGTGTCGAAACAGTAGCCTGCCTTTTCATAGCCAGGTATGCCAAAGAATCTATAAATTATAGTTCTCAACTGTATAATGTAGTAGGTACACCGCACAGTGTTGAATTCAATTGACATGATATTTTGTGGCCAATCAGTGCAATCAGCTCTCTATCGTGGCCTGCCTTGTTGTTGAACTGTGCTTTAGATTTCGCTGCCGGGCATCAGAATGCGAGTGGCTGTCATCTGGACGACAATTTCTGTACATTTTACGAGTTCGATATATAGAGATTGGAATGCACCTTTTGGTGGTCACAATTTAGAAATGCTTCCAGATGATATTATCTCCTAAAGGGTTTCCCTTTTCGGTTGAGTATTCTAGAATCTAGAGTCTAGACTAGAACAGTCTTGATGTGTTCCATTGCATTGCGAGTGCATTGTGTGAGCTTAGTCCTAGAGTGTGGGCTGCCCTGCGTATTAGAGTGCCGCAAAAGCGGGTAAGAGGAGAAAAGACTGAATTCTGGACTGAGCTGAACTTGCACACACATTCACATTTCACATCCGCCCATGCCTTCTCTATATCAGACGAAATACTCAAAGAAATGAAAAGTGTGGAGGACGAGGCTCAAGCCATGCAGGGAAAAGCAAAAACTCTCTTTTCCTCATTTCCATCTCCCCGAACCGGGTATTTTCCTCTTCTCCCTTTTTCGTCCTTTCCCGAACTCCGGGAACTTCAACAACTTCAGTTCAATTTTGACCCGACACAGAGACAGACACCCAGAAATTCCGTCGTCGTCGTCGGGCTCGTGTCGTGTCAACCCGTCCTAGTCCTTACAGTCTTCCTCCTGTATGTACTTTCTCCAACTTTCTCCCCAATTTCATTTTGTGACTTCTTCCCTTGTTATCTGTGTATTGAACCACAAGTGAAAAATAACTGAAGAAAAGAAATGAAATAAATTTGCAAATTCTGAACAAATTTTATTTATCCAAGTCCAACGTATATTCTTCTGACTCCCACTACGATGGTTACTGCTATTGTCCCACTTCATTGTCAACGTCAACGTGCAAGTGCACTAATTTCTTAAAATACATTCAAGTCGAATCATCCTATCGTTGTATAACTGTGTTTGACGAAAACTACTTATAGAGCCTATCCACGGGAAGGCAAACAGCACATGTCTCGCCACGTTCCAATTCCTACAAAAACCCTCCACGCCAGAATTCAGCAGACCACATTTCTAGGACTTCTGACGACTATTTCTACTACTGCTTCTACTTTTTCATCTCCTTATGTACGAGTGCCGTGGTTCCTAAGATTTCATTCAAACATCTCACCATTTGAGACACTTATTCGTATTACACCGCATTGTTAGGACTCCCAGCTGATAAAGAAGTATCCAGGTAAAGTGCTTTTATGACTCCTGGAATATTCTTAGCAATGACACGGTGTTTACTTACACACTCTAAGAATGAGTACAAAAAATAAACAATCATATAAAAGAATCCTGTGAAGTGGTAGCATTAGCGAAATATTTCTACTCGATTTTCTTGAGCTAAGACTTTACACCAAGAGTTAGAAATGACGCATTGAAATAGCCTGAATTGAATGTCAGCTGCTATGCTTGATCAGGGATTTTGCAAAATTACTTTTCCGCGATTCGTTGCTTTCTAAAACAAATCAGGGAAATATAGAAAACCGAGGAATGTAAACTCCGAAGTTTACATTAAATGCGTTCTTAGACTCGGAGGCCAAGTCTTGATTAAAATTTAGGTAGCCGTTTCTGGGAATTTTATCTAGAAATTTAAATTTAAAGTTAATGGTTTTAACAATAATTGTTAAAACAATTATGGCCTTAATTATTAAGGCCAGCGTCTCATATTTCCCCCAATAAACATATGACCTTGACCTTACGAGTCTGAATAAGAAATTAAAATTAAAATTCTCTTAGGTCGCCAGATCTACAATAATTTTTGTAAACTGGTTTCTCAGAATTCTTATAAACCAAGAATAACCAAGAGCGATATCAAATGCAGTTAGCACTTATATGCAATACATGGGCCCGAATTGAATAATGTTAGAATTTGGTGATGCCTTTTGGGAAAGGGATAACTGCGTACAAAAATTGGATTTTTCATTATTCCGTATATATAATTTGGTCTGTATTTACTTGCCGGGCTTACTTTTATGAAAACCTCTATATCAAAACTAAAAATATATAAAGACGTTCCTGTCAGTCGTACTGTACAGTAGTTAGTATATGAAGTAATTATGACCGTCCATCAATAAAAATTCACTTCGCGTGTCAGTGCAGTCCAGCCGCAGTCGATCAATCGTTTTTTCTGTTTTCCTATTCCACTAAATGCTTTGACTGTACACTTTCCGTGCAAATAACACTTTCCTTCCTTTCTGGAGCTGACGATGAGAATTTCTTGATTGCGGGTAATGGGGCGGCATTCGCATCCGCATGGCCACGGCCATGACTATTTGGCGGAGAATTACATGAGAAAATGAGCTGATTGCTCAGGTGTGTTTTGGAAAATCGTGAGGAACTTTACTTTATTCCATTCTGTAATTATGGTTACATGTGTCTATGTACTCTGTACAACTATTCAACGAATACACTTACTTACTAGTTAAGTTAAATTATAATCGTTATTTGCACAAAGTTGTCATTTGCTTAGCTCTTCTCACGGCCTATGTAATGGCAAACAAGCAAGTTTATGAACAGGGTGCCAAATATTCGTTGACTTCGTATTCTGTTATTCATTCTCTTGAGACGTATGGTACCACAATTGCTAGACAGTTGCATGTAATTACTCAACAGTGAAGGAAGAAGGAAATGTATACCTCGTGGGTGCCGGTGATGAGTGTTGAAACGACTTAAAATTTTATAAGGATTGCTCTCGCTTGACGGATGACTTTTAAAATAAGTTTAACGAAATTTGTATCGACAGGTTGCAAACGTTGGAATATTATGCTCGATGTTAGCACAAGTTAAATTAGATAGAATTAATTAGTTAATTAGATTTTGAACGAAATTGAAATATTCTTTGCTATCAACGTAATTTTCTCGTATTTGCCAACTCGCGTCGTAAGGACCCGTTTTTGAAAAACCGTGTTATCACCGCATAAGTAGAAAAAATATATATTTGACCTGAATGACGTACTTACCGAACGAGCTGGATAGAAATAAAGCAGTGACTAAGTCTTGAAGGAGAAACCAGAGAATCCAAATTCTTCAAAGTTCTCTTCACACCTAAGAACTGAGCGAATCTGGTATTTAAGGAAGTCGTAACTCCGTTTTACTAATATGTCTATTCAAAATGTCATAATGGTGAATGGGGTTCACCAATCTGGTCGCCCTAAAAGTTAGAGTTACTGCAGAAAAAATCCGCGAATTAAGATCGCGATTTGTATCGTACGTGGCACGACAAGTAAGGTCATTTTTATTCTTAATTACGTAATAAATGTGTGCTTTAAAACTTATCACGAATGAGGAAGAAACCATTTCCATATTTCTCTAGTTTATATTGCGATTTGAATTTGGACACATTTTTGAGTAACTAGACATTCTACCGAATATTTACTTGAATTACATTTACCTGCTTTTTGTAGACAGGCTAAAAAAAGTACGAACATAATTTCGACCTTGTAAGTTACATATGTATCTAGTTAATATCTTTGTAGTTAAAGAAAAGTAAATAACAGGAGAGTTTAAGTACTCACGGTGACTAAAACTTCTTATCGCTACTTGAGTACAATTTGTACACTACTTACAACGATTTCAGTAGTCAGCACATTTATTATGAGTATTTAGAGTGTGTAAGGATAAGTGTAACCCTCGTTGAAAAATACGGGAAATAATTAGACGAAACAAGTCGTTTGCGCGTAAAACACTAAGCCTGGAATATTAAAATTGTAGCGTGTAAAGCTTGGCTTAAGAAACTCCAAAGAGAAACGAATTCCTTGGTTGGTAATTCATACAGTCTCTAAAGCTCGGGCATTTGCATATTCTGTATTCTACCGTATTGGATGCAGTGCAGTAGTGTGTTGCCTCTTGTGCACCGTTGAAGTGCAAATTGAGAACATTCAGACAAATATCTGTAGAAGCTTGAATGAAAAAGCTTGAAAAGCGGTGAGGTTCATTTTTCTGATTTTCGGGTAGTCGGGATTTGAATATTTCTTGCTCACGATACACAAACACGTTTATGTCCTGAGTATCGTAAAATATTTCATTGTCTGTCGTAGAAGCGACACGCGCCACCATACGAGATTACAAATTTAAATATTTGCCACAGTCACAGCTTAGAAAACGACCAAGAAGTCCGTACTGCACTAGTCTTGAGAATAAATTCACTGGTGATTTGTTGAGCTTACGAACAAATATTAATCAAAGCTAAAATGATTCTTCAAAAGCAAACGCCAATAAAAATTTCCGTTAGCTAAGGTGGGGTAAAAATCTTACAACAGAATATACAAATAAAATACATGGCGCAAGAACTCTGTCTGTCCGTCTGACCGTCCTTCCTCTCATTATACCCCGGTCTCTGCAGTGAAAGGGAAACAGGATTGTCTTCTCTTTTTTTGCCTCCCCAGATGGATCCACCTGGCTCGTTTTTGAACCTTGGGTTTTTTATAATTTAATATTTTTACAGAAATTGCTCGGTCCAGTGAGGTTAAGGGCGGGTGGATGGTCAATATGGGGAAAATATATGTATTGTAAAGATCAGAAATCAAATTTGGGATAATGTGCATCAATAAGAACTTTGTCAACTTTAAAAATCGGTCTCATTTTATGAATAAATAACCAAACAATTGAAACTGAACTGATGACAAGTAAAGTGAAAGGAATAAATTTCTTTCGAACTCTTCAAAAATGCAAAAAAGAGTAGCTCTTACATTCCTGCATACGTTAGAAATAATTCTTACCTAATTAGTACTAATTAGAAAAACCGCAAGCACGTTATAGTTAAGTTTAAAAAGATCCAGCATGTAATACTTCTTTCCGTTTGGAAATTTTGGCACGTGAAGTAAACATGCCCAAGCCTAATTGGATGTGGTCATTACGTTAATGAGACCTCCAATAAATGTTTAGGGTAGGAGATAAAGAAAACACTTTCACATTTGCAAACCATGTAGTTTCCATTTTATTTTCATGGGTAGTGTTGTTGTTGGATTGTTGCCTTTTGGACCGAGACAAAATAGTTTAGAAAAATCCTTGGCTGGCTCAATTTTTAAGAATTTCATCTTAATCTTCCAGTTGGACGAGTTATTTCGGAGCAGTTGGTTCAGTGAAGTGAGTTAAGTATTGTAGCGTTGCCTCGTTTTGGAACTGTACAGTACTCTAGGAAATATTTTTAGTGGCGGAAGACTTTGAAGAGATTCTTGAGTTCTGCAGTTCCCGCACCGCACTTCCTTCCTAAGGTTCCTTTCGTACGTATTTTTTTTATCCTCCTTGTCATCTTCAGGATTCCAGGGAAGACATAAAACCCCGGAGTTGAAAAGTCTCTTTAGGCAAAAAGAGTTCATTCCATTCCTTACGGCCGCCGTTTCCATTTATCTGTTTTCCCCTCAAAAGGGAAGTAAGAAATGTTGTAGTCGGTCTGGACGTATTTACGAGATCTATAAGTGCCTCCGTATTTCTGCAATAAAAAGAAAAGAAGCTCCGAGAAAATGGTAGGCAATTTTGACTCTCTCTCACTTGTTCTACTTTTAAAATAAGTTCAATTAAATGCGTGTAAAGTCAGAAGTCGGAATTCCACCTACTTAATCGATGAAGCTTACGAAGTAGTTCAGTTCAGCTCTCCTTGTGCGATCAAATAGCTTTTGAATTCAAACTTGATGAATCATCGTGTTGTATAAATGTATAAAAAGAATGCGGAGAAAGCAGAGACAGGTCTTACATTCAAAACTACACCCGTGCTGGCTGTGCTCATAGGGTGCCATATATACATTGAAGCGTTCCTTTAAAATTGAAATCATGATACTCAAATATTACTTTGGTTGAACATAGCGCACCAATTTCCTGTTCTGTCACCCTGTTTTCGTTGTTCGATCCCTTGGGTAAACATGGTTTTGGTCACTTCTAGAGACTTTCTTTCTCGTAATACCCGGTGACTTTACCCTGGCCAAACTGATAAGTACCGATTCCCTTCCAAGAATATTCCATAATGTTTGATCTATCGAATGTCAATTAATTAGTATATATTTTTTTAAATGTGCTTGCTTGTTGCTAATTGTTGACGTCAAAAAGTCACCCTTGCTTATTCTTCCACTTACTTCGGCAAGCTTTAGCTTTAGCTTTGCAAACTTTACTTATTTGCTCTTCCAATTAGTTAAAAAATGTCAAAGCAAAGTGTGAATTTAAAAGATTTATTAGTTCAATATTGAGGGGTTGATTCAAAACTGTGGGAGAATACTCAGATGTGTTTGGGAATTTAGAAGCTGGTAATAAGCTTAGAAATCGTCTTGATATAAATTATCACATGTAACTTGTGTGTTCTTTGGTCTACTGAAATATACAGCCACAAGCATAAATGGGAGAACATTGATTTATATTACTTGTAGTCTATAATATACTCAAATTTGTAACGCATTATAATAAATTTTACAACAATCCTATTGACTGGGTTTATTCCAATAAATATTATAATCTGCGTGACAGACATTTGGGTACCCCATAAGGAAACTTTTAAATATGATTATTACAACATATCTCGCCCATTATCTATGCCGTACCTTAGTATACAGGGTCAGGCTCACAGATATTGAAATCGGTTTTAATACCGCCGTCAGGTCAAGTACAGTTCTTGGAATCTTGAGAAGCATCAATGAGAGGTTAAAGGCTGCAGTTATTGCAAGTTATTCCACTGTGGATCTCTCCTGCCAAGGTATTGACTATAGGATGTCGAGAGTATTTACAAATATTTGTACATCTTGGATTTATCTTCCATTTGTCATCTGTAGATGTTCCCTTGTCAAAATTTTATTCAAAGGAATTAATCATTCCGAGCAGGCATTCTTTTTAAGACTCCACAAAATCTAACCACCTGCTTGTATGTGCACAATAAATTTTTAGTTAGACTTTTGGAGCCCACCACCGCACATTCACTACTTTCATATGCTTATTTGAGTAGTTATTTAGATAGCCGAGTTGTAAAAAAATATATACCATTTTAATCTTACCTACCCGTAAATTAGTCGAAAATATGAGGAACAGCTGCGGACTCGACAGATTACCAAGTCAAACATTCATTCTTTCATTGAGGACACTTTAATGTGTTAGCAAATAATAATGTTGAACAAAATTTTTCTAGCTGACCAAGGTCGAATAAATTGTTCATCATCATACATTCAGTCTCAAGAGTTTGTGCGGGATGGTAGGAAAGAATTGCATCTGCAGAATTTGTAACTGCAACTCTCATCCTTCTATTCTTTTATTGTAGTTCTCAGTTCACCCTTGTCTAGTCTTGATTACAAAACTTCCATCAAACTGTCGAGAAACGACAATCATGTTTGCCCATCTTACAATTAATCGGCTATTAAAAACGCCTAATGTTTAGTGGAAGTGTTCTATCGTGTAATGTGAAATGTGTTTCCTGCTATTTTTTGCTTACCTCAATCTGCACATGGTGCAAAACCTCTGATCATCCAAGAGTATATGGAACAGATCAATTGTACAGTGCCTTTGCCATTTACGACAGATTAGATAAAGGTGAAACACTAAAATCCAATATTTTTCACATATGTATCATGTCGTCACAATTTATACCGGCATGAAACTATATTTGGTATTTCCAAATTGTGACATTAAAGGTTTCGAAAACTTTTCATACCATTAAACATATCCGCAGCATGTCTAGATTCTGGATGACTAATATTGCAAATACTTGCTACAGAGGGACTGGATGCTCTTTGATAAAATCGAGCTCAGTAGTCCTCCAGAAATTCTACTGTGAACACTTTTTTATTTTTTGGGAAAATTTCTGAAATAATTTTAGTTTTAGAAGAAGCTAATCGCTCTAGTGGGTCTTAATTGCTGTAAATCTTAAAAGAAACACTACTCCAATATAAAACTTGAATAGGTGCAAAACATGAGATTCACATCATGTAAATGTACCGGTCATGAATATTAGACTATCGTCGTCAGATAAAATTTCAGTTTAGAGACAACAACGGTGACAATTATGGCATAACCTTTTACTTTTATATTCGTGACTTGACTGGACAGATTTGAACAATTCCAAAACTTCACATTCAAATGAATGGAATTCTTGGTAATTCTTATTATTACCAAGTTTACTAATGGTTTGAGAATTTCAAAAGATCAAGGCTCCGAAAATTGAAATAAACAATAACCGGATTTAAATACACAATCCTTTGTTTAAAAACTATTGTTTTGTTCTGATGTCTAGGAGTGCTACTTCACTCTATTGCAGTATTTGGATGCAGTGTAGATAGATGAATCATAAATGCTCTGAAAAGTCAACGATCTCACAATGGACAGAGCCGACGAGTTGAATTAATTGAAATTAAAAATTCAGGGCCGCAGAAATTCAAGCTGGCTTGCAGTATAGAATTGAAATGCAACCACTCACAAAATTAACTGGACTTGAATGTGTGTTGTGTTCGAAAATTAAACCGCTGAGACACATTGTAAATTCCCCAGCTTAAGTCAGGAAGATAACACGGGATACGAGGTCAACAGTGGTTTACTGACTCCGGCGCTAATGCAGTCCCAAATCGTTTCAATTTTGTGTAAAGTGGACTGTGGTTTGTCGTGCTAATGAATCAAATTTAAACTAATTGTCCTAAATGTTTTCTGTCAATAATTCGGAGCAATCCTCTTCCTAAATACTGGATAATGTACGATACTGGCTAGAGGTAGAGGTTACTGAATAAAATTAATGCCGGAAATAGTGTCGGCCGGCCTAATAGCGTCCAGAGTTTACTAGCGAACAAATTAAGCATTCCAACGCCATTATAAAGCCATTTCTATGCATAAACCTGGTCAAAGTCAGCGAATTTTTTATTAGTCATAAAGTTCCATAGCTTAAGATGATATCTTTGTCAGATATACAGACAATGTTGATGAATGAATAGATTAATAATTTATCAGATCCGAATCTTGAAATTATCATTGCCTGTCAGTCGGGGATAAGAAAGACAATTAACACTTAGTTCACATCTCGCAAAATATTCATCGGAATTAGAACACGAACTAATAATGAGATAGAATTCCCAAGCACTCTGACCTCACAGTCGTATAATAATTAGTTACGTCAATTCGACCAAAGTTTTCAACTAACTAGAGTGGGTTGGATTCATTATACGGCAAGCAATTCAAATGTTTGGATGGATTTCTCGGATATCATTAACCATTAGCCCCCAACTCCAACGTTCACTGGTCCTGAAAATATGGACACAAAAGACGTCTTGAAATATTGTTCTCTAATTACATTGTAGTTCGAATCTCGTTTGGACCCTCCACAAAACTACTTTCCAAGAAAGAAATTGTTTCCTAAAACCCATTTAAGACGACTGAGCCGAAATATCATTTTCTGGGTAGCGTGAAAACTTTCGCACCTCTTTCTTCCAAGAAAAATATATTTATAAAGTCCTCCCTCTAAGATTCACTCTCAAACTTTTAGTCCACTATTCCTGTGTTTGTTTTTCTTGCTGGGATTATACAGAAATAAACTTGGGAATAACCACTGTGCATGAGCCTCCGGTAAATCCTTCCTATATAGCAAAACAAAAACTTTGCAGTTGTTCCAATACTCAGGAAAACTTGTAAAAACTTATTCGATCAAAACCGCTAAACAATTTTTTCCTATAGCTACAGGGAAAGCTTAAGAAGTTTTGTCTTGACTGCTAACTAGAGATTTCGGAATTTTATTCGAACGGCTTACCTGAGTAAAACTTGTTGATTCATTTCCTCCTTTTCATAAAAATATCTTTAGAATTACTATTCAAGTCAGAATCTAGCGCTTGTCTAGTGCTTTGGTTAAGTATTATCTAATATATAATGTGAAATTGAACACATCCATCGTGCCTTTCTTTATGAAAAAACTCGACTAGCAAAACTTAACATAACCTCAACCGAAGTTGAATTTCTCACGGGATGAGTTGAGATAGCTTTGTACTTTGCAGACGAGACTTTCTCAAATTCGTACTTATAAAATATGTTCAAAATATACGTTCAGCCACAATATACGATTAGACTGAAAATGTACGTCTTTAACACATTTTAACGTTCTCGAGATGAAAAGGAAACCTCTCTGCATATAAAAATTACATGTCTCGAAACCTAGCCCTGGAAATTTCATGAAATGCTCGGCTATAATAATGAAGAATTTATTGGCGGACAGAGTTCTGGTTCATTTTCAGAAATTTCGAAAGCATTAGAACCCTGCGCTCCCCGTTATATCCTACAGATATCACGACGAAAGTACGTATGACGAACCAAAAAATAGTTTTATGTAAATATGCGGGCTCAGGAATCTTGAAAAGACTTGGCGCTTTAGAATGGTTTCTTGTGAACAATTCGTCAGATCACAATACAAGATTGATTGAAAGATCCCTTGGTTCCCAACCTCAATGAGTCACTTCGAGAGATAGACTCAAAGGTGGATGAAATCGAAATGGTCAATTATCCAGCACTTTCCAAAACTCATTTAAGAGGTTCTGGTTATCTTTCTTCGAATTTCAGATGCAGTACTGCTCCAGTTTCAGATAGCGTGACGGTGACCTGTCGTGCAGGCAGCCGGGGACCAAAGCACATTCTTCCTGAGTGCATGCGTGTAACGCTGTAATCAAAACACTCTGAACGCTTAAGCGGAGCATCGGAATGACGAAACATTTTGAGTTTAACTGGAGAATTCCAGTTCCAGAGAAACTTCTAGAAGGTTGCTTAGTGGACCGATGGACTGAGGTATGAGCATTTACCGTCATTTAAGTTACCTTTTTGTAATTACTTTTAGATACACGTAATATACCAGAGACAATCCACTTTAAGTGGCCGAATGCCGGTAGATAGGGTTGGATTTGCGTAATAGAATTGATTTTCATTTTGAACCCGAATTCATTTTTTCATTAATAATTAATACTCCCTAAACCATTCGGTGACCCATTCGGAAAGTACAAAAATGTGTTCGTAAACTGAAATTGTATTTAAAAAGTTCAGAATATCGGGAAAAAATAGAGCACCCAAATTCATCCTAGTACGACACTGAAAACCACGTCGAACGGATAATAGCATCGCTGTTCTACAGGGAGGTTCATAATCTTTCTCCCAGCCCAGTCATGGGGCTACCAGTAAGAGAAAGTGAAATGTGAATTTGGTCGAGATAGTAGTTATTTCATGCAAGAAATTTTGGAAAATAAAATTATTTCAAATTCCTGGCGATTTTATACACTTTTCGATAGCCTCAAACCCCGACAGTAGAGACCATCTGGTTTGAGAGTACAGACCCGTCGGTAAGAACCGGCTTCCTGCTATTCAAATTTCTGTTTAACCATTTGGATATTTGGAGCGGGTCAACGGATATGCACCACCCAGTATATTGAAGTATCAGAGCTTGAGTGTCCCAGATTTAATTTCATTAGCTGTGGACTTAAGGGGAGTGGATGTGAAAGTTGGTCTGGTGAAAACGACCACTGGGGCTTTCACTTTGACTCCAAAGTGCCTCTAATAAGATATCAGACTACGGGATTGTGGAAAAGAGTCATAACTGGTACTACTAGAGTGAGTGAGGAAAATATGTTACATCGACGTTCTCCATTGTACTCTCGTGTATAAGTTAATTATATTACCTACATCCGATCCCCCTCTACCTCCATTCGGTTTTGTAAGATAATGAAACTCTACTTCATTTTTCTAGGAAAGAGACGCTGTGGAAATTGAGCCTGATTGCCTTGTTAAAGTGGATGAGTATGGATTTTTCATGAGTAAGTAATGTTTTTATTTGTTTAAACTGTATCTCTTGAATTCTTGCGTCTGAGATCACTCGGAATGAGATGAGGAGCGAGTGGAATGAGTGGAGTGTTTTTGCTGGCTCACTTGAAAGCAAGATCATAGTCATTGTCTACCAATTATGCCTGAAATCAAGACTTCTTTCGTAATTTGTTGCTGATTATTTCAAAATTCATTGAAGTTCTTGATTCTTCAAATGCTTATTTCAAGTGGGACTGTCTGAATAATACATATAATTTGCTCACGAAATGATCATTGCAATTCCAAAAAATGTCATCAACATTACAGAAATGAATAGGTTGGATTTTGTTTCCCTTTGACTTTCTTCATGTTTCTCGGTCTCTTACAATAGAGTATTCATAGGCATCACCATCACATCATCAGGCATTTAGTATTGATATCCTCTTAAATATTTCAGTTTGTCAAACTTACGCCCACAACTTTCACTATTTCTGTTCTTCAACACACAAATAAACAAATGTCCTTCCCTTTTTCAATCACTACCTTACCCTTCGATTCCTATTCCGCTTCCCTAAGTAAACTTTTGATTAAAATTATAATGAACGTGAATTTGATCAATTTGAATGAAAGTGATATTAATTTCAAAGGACATCGCACAAAGGACACAGGTAAAGTTCCCCAGGTAGATTTGGGTGCGTTTATGATATGTCGTAGCCCTTGACTTCCTGAACAACTTTTGTGAAGGTCCTACCTCTAAAAGTGGCGCAGTTTACCTGCTTGAAATATACAGCGGGTTTTCTAGTGGAGTCCCTATGTATTTGTAGCGGCCAAACATTTTAGACTTTCGGAGTGGAACCTTCACAAAAGTTGTTCAGGTGGTCACGGGCTACGACATCAAAAACACAGCCAAATCTAACAGGGGCGACTTTCCCTGTGTACTTTGTGCAATGTAGCTTGCACACTTAATCTGATGATGTAATTTTTTCTTTGCAGACTGGAAAAGTGAGCCCCGGGTAAATTGAACTCTTTCTTTCTCTTTCTATTATTACTTCCTTTCTCCTAACAAATTAAGCATAAAACAAACATTATTTATACAAAAGTGTATGAATAAATACCATTGCGTCCTTCACTTCAAACTCAATTCGGAAGATTTCTTTTCGCGGAAAGTGTTCTAGCTCCACGTGTTAAGGTCATGGCTAATATTTATGTAGGCAATTCAACCAGCATTTTATGTTCTCCAGTCTTTGCAAGTTTCTTACTTGGGAATTCATAAATTACGTACAGAGAAGATTAAGCATAGAATCTAGTACACTATACATGAAAAATACACTTACCTATTGTATACTCAACAAACACACATTAAACAGAATACGTAAATTAAGTTGTTCAAATTCAGAAAACTACATTAAATATTTCTCAACCTTGACGCACAGATTCCACACACGAAAGACAAATGCGAAATATGCGAATACACAAGGAATACGTGGCCTGTAGCATGATCCACAGCAAAAATGTGCAGATGGCACTGCACATCATCTGCTATATGGAATAGCTGCTTAATACTATATCAGTCCATGGCCCAAGGATTCTGTTTGCCTGTCTCACCTTCCTTCCTCTCACTCTACCCTGGTCTTTGCGGTGAAAGGGAAAAGGGCTTCTCTTCTTTTTTTTCCTTGCTAGATGGATCCACCTGGTTCGTTTTCGAACTATGGCTTTTCTAGTTTCAAATTGTACATTGTGGTATACAAGTCTCTGTGTGACTTAACACAGAGACTTGAACCCTTATGTAGGTTTGAGACAAGAAATATGGAAAGAAATATTCAGGCCTAATATTTTTATTCAGCAAAACTGAAGTTTTTATTGCGCGATGGCAGAAGTCTATTCTCCATTAAATCGTGCATTTCTACACTTCATTGCATTTTCAATTTTATTACATGAACAATTTTCTCCGAGCTTAAGTGTTTATATCAATATAGAATACTATACATATTTCTAGTTTTTATGGTATTACATAAAATATTAATCAGACCCGTACCCATACCAAATGATTGAATTCCGTACGGGTCATTGTAGAAATACTTTATAATAAGTATCCACATTTTATTGAGAAATGAGAATTTCAAAATAAGTACTTCAATAACCTACATTTCTAATTTATATGGTACTGAAATATTAAAGGAACCGAAACTCTTGGGGTACAAAAATCAATTCGGTAAGTCGGTAAGAGTTTTTGTTAGAAAATTGAATTTCTTGCGGAAACCTCGAGAAGAAAGTAGCCATGGAATAATTTAATTTCTTAAGAATGACGCAAATGCATGTTGCCCAACGTAGGACTTACTGGAGTTTGTCCAGCCGTCTTGAGACTTTGAGTGAAGGAAGGGCCGACGGGAACTGTCCAATAGAGATTGATTACAATTGATTTCTCGTTTAATCCTTACAGGACGGGGATGTTTTGGAGCTCTGTCAAGTGAATGACATCCGGGCTGGTGGAGTACCCAAGGTAAATCCTAACAACTCTAATTTCCTCCAAAAAGTCTAGCTAGAAAATTAGGAATTCTCCTTGTTTTTCAAGATATCCGCCGTAGTGTACCTTGTTCTTGATTGAATCCATCTTCCTCAGTTCATTTCTTTTGATACCTGTCATTCCTGTCAACAAAGCCTGTTCAAACTCAATTTTTTCGAGGTCTATATACAAAATTAAAATATTTTATTTCCCGTCTTCAGTGTAGACTTAATACACAAATCCTATTGAGTCTGAACGTATCTGATTATCGGTCAATCTGAATCAGACTTAAAGTACACTTCTATGGTCCGATATCTCATCGGAATTATATACAAAATATGAGTTTCGTATTAAATGCCAGAATTTCAGTTTTTTGTTTGATATAATCGTAGGATTTCCGCCTAGTTGGTCCACTTCTAGCCAAATATGGAGAATCCTTAGAAGATAAATCCCTCACTGTCTGTAGTGGAACTGATCTCGTGAACGTGAACTATGCTCATTTTATATTTCCAGACGCAGAAACTGCTAGGGTAAGCTCATTTTGATCCAATATTAATGGTTTCTACTTTGAATGTCTAGATTCTAGATGTTCAGTGGTTCTGAAGTTTCAAAATTTAATTAAGTTCAACTGGTAGAGTTCCCGTCATTCTAGTGTAGGAATTTTGAAGCCTTATATTTCATATTATTATTCCTTCAGATTTCAGTCTCTATACTTTGTATTAAAATCACCCACATCACATCACTTCACATTTGAAGTTGACGAGTTTGTAGGATCAAACAAATGATTCGACAAGCAGGTACGGGTAGGCGGTACGGCGGTAGGCGATTCCCTCAAATCCACGTTTTGTAGTTTAATTGAGTAGAAAAGGCTCAAAAACAGCTTTCAATTTGAAAGTGCTGATACTCCAGGTTCCAAACAAACCCTCCAGGTTTTGCAAACAAATATATGACATAACATGTACGAGGCACAGGCAATCAGGAGAAAGTGCAAACAAATACGAGTACCATCTTCGTGTGCGAATTTGTTGTCAATGCAAATGAACTCGAATTTCAAATATATGTTTAATTTTAGTCGGTAAACATATTATTTATCATATTTTCAGGAACGTACGAACATACAGTATAGTAAAATGAAGATATTTGATACTCAAAACTTGTAGTCAGCCATTTAAGAATAAACTATTTTAATAAACATTTTACATTAATAAACATTTGACTCCATGGCGGAAACTTGGAATCGCAGAAGCGCCATGTCACCTTCAGTAAAAGTATGAAATGTCTTGTTTGGGCGGTCAAATTGTTTCTATCGACATTACTTAACTTTGCGTGCCTGCATAATGGTTTTCATAACTACATAAATTTGAAGAATTTTTATTCCATTGATGTTGGCTTCATTCTGGTTATTGAGTTACGAATATCCAAAATACGAACGCCTTATTGTACGAACCACACATAAACAAACATTTTGTCCCTGAAAGCCAGGATACCCACATTCAAAGCAAACTCAGATTAATCCTTCAGTATATTCCATCTATCGGTATCACTATAAGTCAATTGTAGGATATGTAGTTCGACCCCATAAGATTTCATATACTTCGGATAATTACAATTATCCTTCGCCCCGCCCTTCGGGCGGGTCTCGGATAATCTTCAATTATTGATGTTGTTATATACAAATCTTTGCACCGGATATTATTTAAAGTGATTTTTAAAATATCCGGCTCTGTCGAAATGCCATATGCACTTTGGGAAACTGGATTAAAACATCAAAGATGTATACCACTAAATACATGCAGTTGTAGTTTGCAAGCAGTTTTATACGAAATATTATAACGGTTTGAATCCATGTTTTCTTTCAAGAATTTGGCTGAGCAATTCATGTTTCAAACACAATCTATTTCTACTAACCCAAAGTACTTTTCAGGTAAAGATAGATTGCAGGACCGCAATAACCGATTCCACCATTCCGTCGCGTTAATCAAAATTCACTTCCTCTGCCACTGATTGATCTGCAGATTTCAGGGTAGTGTAAAGATGCATAGTTTTCTTGTACCATTTATAACGTTACGATTTCATTTTGTCAAGCAGGCATGGCTAGAAGGAGTTAGAAAAATCACTCACAATGTCAAGGCCAACAATGTGTGCCCGATGACCTGTCTGAAGAAGCAGTAAGTGTGGAGACTCCCTATAATTAATTGATGTGCGTCTGCACGTTTGTCCTGCATGCATCGTTTTTTCAGCTGCTAGCAGATTACTAATCGTAGTTTCATTTTTCGACTGTAACCTTAAGAAAGACAGTGACAACATTGAAAGCCCAGTAAATCGAGAACAAACAAAGTGAGTGAGATTATACCTGTGAACTCAGGCTTAATTCTCCACTCAAAATTCATGAGGTGGGGTCCGTTTACTCGTTAAGACAATTGACGCTTTTGTAATTTCCAGCACATTTCTGAATTATTTATTCAGGGGGTTTGGTTGGAAAGCCCACCCAGACCAAGAGCCAGACCGAGACCACTCTAGAACTTTTCATTTAATTTCTATTCATTAGTCTCACTATTGACCCGTCTAGGCCACTCCACCACAATGCAATGCCAATCACAAAATCGTATTTTCGGTAGTACGGGTTCACTCAGCCAAATGCAGACATTGTGGTTAGCTCGTTGTAGATGTGGCGGACAGGACATGTCTGTCTGACTCTGACTTTGGCAAGCGTAAGCGGACAAATTAATCCGAATTCAGAATTGAATTGCATGATTTGAAGTGTTTACGAACATGTCGTCGTGGTCATTCATTTCTATCTACGAATATTTAGTACTCAGCTTGGCTATTTTTATAGACCAACGTTTGTTTGTTAATTTCACGATCGAACTTTATTGTTTTCGTGACCAAGCATTTTCAGTTTTCGATTTAGAATCAAAATAGGACTAGAAAATGTCACAAATAAATTTGGTTGTATTTGTATGCATGACTGGGTCAAATGTACTCATCAATACGGCATACGGACTACACGGATGTTATCAGGCCAAGGCTGAGATCAGATGTATAATTTGATTCAACATATCTCGGGCAAGTCGGTGCCGGATAACTAGATTACCGGATATTCGAACACCTCTAGTCCTGTATAACTTTTTCTGTTAAAAATTACCACGAGGAACTAAAAATATCTGCTTCGTCTGGAATTTCAATTTGATGTGACGTCCGTGCGCGTGCGCGTAACGAAAATAATGTCAACAATTAATATCAAAGTGCGCCTGTTTGTACATCGACTGGATTTTTATAATATTAATTTTGATAGAGTGAGAACTCGTCTTTACGTTCTGACTTCGGAGCTTGTACGACACATGACTTTAAACGGTCCTTCGATCTGAATCTGTAGGTATTCTTACCAGCAACAACGTAAATTTGGTTACTTTGGACAAACCCATTACATTCATTGAGTCAAAACATCGGTGAAATGGTGGAATGTGTTTCTCGAAGAAAGTTTTACTCTATTCTAATTCTATTAGTCGATTCGTAACCGTATCCGTCATTCGCATGAATTTCGTGGTTTGATTTTAATTCTACTTTGTACATTGTAGTCATTTCGTGTGTTTTCTTTTTATTTTGCTAGGCATGGCAAAACGGCTTACGATCAATTACTCATAATAACAAGATCAATAATGTATGTCCAACCACCAATCTGATGAAACAGTAAGTTGACCCATAGTGGTCTTACATTTACAGGCTTTGACTTCGCCGACAAATGCGTACCAAATGAAAATTCATTGTGTTGTCGTTATGTCATACATAAGTGCTTGCTTATCTCACTATATATTTGCCATATTTTATTTACCGGTCTTGAGTGCTTTTTTGTGGCGCGTGGGGTTTTCACATTTTGAACATAACAATATTAGAAAAATTGACTTAATCAACTGTGTTTGTTTGGTAATCGATCAAGAATCTACTGTAGGAAATGTGGACAGGATTTGGTATTTAGTTTGTAGTATTAATGAGCAAAGACCAAGGGAAATAATCAATCGAGAATTAAATACCCAGCGGTGCAATCCATCATGTTTCAGCATGAATACTTTCGTGGCATAATGAATTCTTTGTCTGTCAGCGCATAATGAAGGATTATTTATGATACCAGTTTATGTTAGTTTTTAATGAAACTATTCGAAAAACCGTATTCTCATTCCATAGATTCTACAAAGTGCAAGGAATCGAACTTAATCTTGGAACAAATTTTGCCGAAGTCAATTGTTCTGCTTTAGTTACAGAACTACTTTCGGTCAATTCTAAAGCGCTTTTCTCGAATTAGAAATTATGACCCAGAACTATAATTCTTTGTATCAGTAAATAATCTTCAACGTTATTAATGAAATCTGAAGGGTACAAAGCAGTGGTAGTAGTAGTATGTATTGTCGTAGAATGTCCCTATATGATTTTGAAAATTTTGTATAACCTTGAAAAACTTTCCATTAGCAGGAACCAACCAAAATTATGGACAAGTCGTATATTCTTAATTTCTTTCGTAAGAAAATAAGATCAGATTAATGAGTACGAACCCTAAAGCCTCGAGACCAGTAATCTGGTAGAAAAGTTTATGTGTGTTGGCAGAGGACGAAGTTAATTAGCACTAGTCTTCCCAGCTTATAAGTCATTGCGAATTTGTACCTTAGTCTGTTTTTAATAAAGTTGAGAGATGTTGGTTCAGCTTGCGGCGCTTATTATTACTTCAGGGAAGACTACTGATAATATTAATTTACTAGCAGTTCACTTCATTCCTGACTGAAACATAATATTAAAAAAGAGCTTTTGTTATATATATATTTCTCTCCCTGGGGATTTTCATTAGTATTAGAGTGCGCTTATCACCGTGGAGAAAGGTCAGTTCGTGGAGAAAGCAGTCTGTGTACATGCAATGCACTACCTTACTATACATATTCCGATATTGTATTTCCCAGAAACGGTAGTCAGGCGAAACGATGGTATTTAATTTAATGACTTTTCCATGTATGTTACGTAGGTATCTGTGGCGAGTGCGAGTATTGCGCGCGAGTTCTAGCAATGTTACTGCGTAGACGTAATAATTTATGTCGCTTAATCTTGGTTGCCAGGCATCAGAACTCATTCAACTCATGAATCGAAAGACCATGCATGTCTACTCATCATTTCCACCCAGATGCCCACCAGCGATGGCGCCTTATAAATGTGACAATAAAAATCCATCAAAGATAAGCAGGAAATGAAAGAACTTAGTTTCATTTAACTAAATTATATAAAATATTAAATTAAATTAGATTTTTAAAGGGACAGTAATTAGGATAATCACAGCTAAGTATCGTGCGTTGGATTCACGCCATTTTCCCGCTAGGTGTGTGGTTCCATTTCCATTCTCGAGCTCTGCGTACACGCGTGTTGTTACACCACTATTTTCGCATTCGAGAAGTGATGCATGGACTGCTTCTGTAAGAACTGTCAGGTTTACCATTGTGGAAACTAGACACGAATTTTTGAGAAATTGATGGGGCAACCGGAATTGTTTGTTGACAGCACTGGGTCGGCACTATCAACAATTTATTCATTCGGTTGCCCGTGACTTCAATTTTAGCATTAAAACAGACTGACGGACTTTCACTATGCAATTGCTTTTATTCCTTTACGATTACATTATTGTATGATGTCCGGCATGGTAGTAGAAAACTGTCTACTATTCTTCCGTTTGGCCCCAGGCACCATCCTGGTTTGCTTTTGCTTTTATCTTGCGCACACCCGTATCCATGTGTGTGCAAAGCCTAACATTTATCGTTGACAGTTGACATTGACATTAATAGTTTGGGACACCATGTCTGCATTATTATTCTTGGATGATCAGAAAATCCCGTCGTTCGCTTCAGCATGCTAGTAGTATAGTAGTTTGCAACTATGTGGGATTCAAAGTATAGGAAGTAAACAAGTTTTTCTTCAACAACTTTCTTTCAGTTGGATGCGGTTAGGATTTATGACGGATCCAAATGGAAAAGTTCCAGTCAAAGTCATTGCTCGTACATTTGCGTCTGGAAAAACAGAGAAGTTTGTCTACCAATGCCTAGCTGAGTTGGACCTACCAAGTGAAAAGGTAAGGAGAAAAAAATGAAGTAATCTGCATAAACCAGGTCGTAGTCGTAGGATGTAGTAGTAAACTCCGTTTGGAAGTATGCTACAAATATATACGGGAGGGTAGTTTCATAAGGACTTCCTTGTGTCATTCTTAATTGAATTTACCCGAAATATTTGTCAAGTAGTAACCGTTTGTTGCAGAATGTAACATAGAACTTCAAACAAATTGCTTGTTGGAATGACGCCATTCATTTCGGAAATCTAGAAAACGAAAGTTAAATTATCAAAGGGGAAACACAAGTTGAGAAATCCATGGTAACAAGAAATCTTCCTATCTGATCTCTAGACTGATTGGAAAATTCATGGTACCCTGAAATCTTAGAAATCCATGGGAACCAATAATCTCAAGAAAGAATGAAGTTATGCCTCAGGCATGACAGAATGTTGGATCCGTTTCAATTAGGAACGACCGGGAAGAAAATTAAGAAAAACATGCAATTTTTTGTGAAACAGACCTTATCTTTATACATCCTTGGTTGTTACCGTTACTGTTCAAGAACAGTAGTTTATGCTGTGCCCTTGTTACCAGTATGCCGTACTAGAGCAGATCTCATTTTTGACGCTTGTTATTCTACCCGCTTCCGTTCTACCCTTTCGTTTCCCCTTCGTCTCTAGGAATTCCTGCCAAATTCTGACATTTTCAACTCCGGGAGACGAAGTCGGAGAGAAGTTCTTCCGTCTCTCAATTTTTCTAACACATCTTCAACCTTCGGCATGCATTATGAAAGAGTAGAATGTACGAACGAGGAGAGAAGAGAACGTGCAATTTTTTCTCTTTTGTTACTGAGGGAATTGGAGTGTATGGAATGTTTTGAATAAATCAAATAATCTTCAGCCCTCCGAGCATTCGACATGCTAAACATGAAAAACAAAGATGCTAAAAATCAGTCAGGCAGAAGCACTGTACCAGATCAAGGCGACTCACCAAAGAAATTGATTGTTTTTGTTTCCTTTTATCTTTTGAGTAGGAGAGAATGAGATTTGGGAAATTGCATGGTTGATGGGGTCGATTCGTTAGCCAGGTGTTTGTCCTTGTTTCTCGTTAAAATTGGAGGTATTTATGAAAGTTCAATAGGTTAATCCTGATCACAGACAGTGAACCTTGTATGGAATACGAGCAGAAATTAAAATGAAAAAATGTGTTAACATTGGTTCAGACTTCTGTTGTTTAACCGTTTCAATTACAAAATATAAGACTTTTCAAAATAATGCAGAAATCAGAATCTAGAATTTAGAACTAGAATTTAGAACTAGAATTCAGAATTCAAATGTACGCCTTTCTTGACTTTGATGGAAGGAAATTTACTCAATCTTTCTTGACTTTGTCGCTAAATTTCTTTCATTTTGATGTCAAAATTGGAATAGAGGCGCTAATTTGACACGAATCGAACAAATTCGAAGAAAGGCGTCAGAAGGATAGCCATTTATAATGTTTTAATTGGGACGCTACGTCATGCCTACCTACTCAACTTCTCTTTGTTGAGAGAGGCAATTTAAATCAACTTTTAATTCGCCATTCATTCACAAAATCTGCACGGGCTAGGACTAGCTAACTTTGTATAGGGAAGAAAGAAAATAATGATGCCTAATTTTGTTTTCATAGGCTGGTTTTCTGCTAGTAGCTGAATAATATCTCGTAGTTCAGTTTTATGTATCAATGGTATGGTGGAGGAAGGAAGTGTCTTTATGGCTCATAGGAAATACTAACTTGTGAAAGACGAATTAAAATTTGCATGTGTTAAGGGCACTTAGGAATCGATGGGATTTTTAATTGTTCAATAACAAACCGCTTGGGAGGCAGCTATACGATACAAAATACTTTCACTGATCGTGAGTTTGTATGCTGCGAATGCGTAATATCATTATTATGCCAAAGATGTTGCCCTTGCTTGTCCCCGTTTTATCACTCAAGTTATTGCTACCGGTAATATTGGTATTCATATTATCCAAGAAATACAGGTGAGTGTTACTTATAATTTTGAGGATTGCCCGGTTAGTAATGCATGATATAAATTTTTTCCTATTAAGAACTGCTGTAACATATGTAATAACTTTCTAAATAGAACCAGCTCCAAACTTTTCCGCGTGGGCTTAATTAAGGCCTCATCAAAACTTTCTGCTGTTGGATCTTAGATTGAAGCTGAGTGTGTCATGGAAAGATGATGATTTCTTTGGTTTCTTTCTCCTTGTGTATTACAGAATGACGTGATTGAGCCAACTGACTTCACTTTTGAGAAATTTGTTTCACTTTACCATAAGATTTGTCCTAGGAATGACATTGAAGAACTTTTTCAATCTATGTAAGTGTACCCACCTCATTTCACCTTCTTACGTATTAAGTAACTTTAGTTTAATATTTGTTTATAAAGTAAAAGTGAAAGTTGAGACCAACTAACTAACAAAGAGCAGTGATCGGATGTAAAATTAAGAGCCGGAAAGTTCGGGATAAGTAATTCATGCGCCTCCCTCCCAAGTTTGTTGAATATTAACGCTAGACTTCCTGTCTTTCGGTGTTATATGAAAATAGTTATAATATTTTCATGAAAATTCAACGAGAACTCACCTTGAGAAAGGACATTTTGAAAAATGACAACATTCCTGATCCAGAACACGAGAATGTCTCAGCATATGACTTTTACAACCTACTCGTAGTATTATCTCTTGTAGAGTTGGGTATACCCGGGTATGAATAATTTAGACATAAATTAATGCTATAATGTACCTGCGCGCCAGAACTAGCACATAATTCATATCTCATTCCATTCAGTCCGAATGGAAAGTTCTCGACTAGAAAATTAATGTAATGTATATACCGAGAAAGAGCAGAACACAAACTTGATTAGTTTAACTAATTACCTGGGCGGAGCAAAGCTCAGGAAGTTTTGAGTGCAAAACTGCTAGTGGTACTTTGACTTTTGAGAAGTTGGATTTAATCAGGTTTCATTTAACCTTGTTTTGGCATAATTATTCATGCGGGGTGTCTGCGTAGAAAACTCTAGAAATTGTTCCCTGAGAACTTTTAATTCTAGAAAGTTCATTACGTCCAATCAAGCGCCTAAACCAAATGAATGCCGTTCGGCTTGGCCGGTTAGGATTGGCAAAGTGAGACTGATCCAAGCGGCCACCTTTAAAGTGGGTCCATGTACACGGAAACTGTAATATTTTAAACAATATAAATTAAACGTAACGCAGATGTTTATGTGTCCGACGGCCGAAATTACATTTCTTGAAAAGTGGTCGCACAGCGGAGGTTTGACTGTATTGTTATACGAACAAATTGAGTAGAACCGCGATATTTGTTCAAAATCATGTTAAGAGTTTATCCATAGAATCCTCAATCTTGCTTGAACAAGCACTACCTATCTACTAGCCTATAATTTGACGATGTAATAATTCATTCCTGTTCCAAGTTCCAAGACAGACCAGACCTTGATTTTGATTTATTCTTCGTATAAAATTGAATCGATAAATTGAACATCATCCCAATTTCCGACCTCCCATTCATCTCTTTTCTTAAACGGCAGCATAGAACGGATTCAATTCCGTTTTCTTCTCTTCCAGAACCAACGGAAAAGGGGATTACATTGACGTGCACCAATTTATCTATTTTTTGAATGAGAAACAACGAGACCCACGGTTGAATGAAATCCTATATCCTTTGTACAACGACAAACGTGCTTCAGAAATCATTCAGAATTATGAGCAGAATGAGGAACTTCGCCAAAAGAGTCGCCTTAGTAAGGTAAACTGCTGGTTGAATTTTTAGTCTTTCCTTTACGTTAGTCTTCGTGCTTACGTGACGTTTTTCCTATTTCAGGAAGGGCTCATTCGTTACCTGATGTCTGATGAGAATGCTCCTGTCTTCCTGGATCGTCTAGACATTTACATGGACATGGACCAACCCTTGTCACACTACTACATCAATTCATCCCATAACACATATCTGTCTGGGCGTCAATTTGGTGGAAAATCTTCCGTGGAAATGTACCGCCAAACACTTTTAGCGGGATGCCGGTATGTTTTATCTTATTCTATTTTTGAGCTCGGTTATATCCGTTTGTTTTATGCTGGACCACTCTTCCCAGTTGCTTTCAAGTTCAACGACGTTCATTGTTTACTTCTATTTCTGAGTACTTTTTCCGGTCTTTTCAGTTTCGATGATTTGTCAGGTTTATTTCGCCCTCAACTATTTTTTTAATTTTCTATCAACTTGGTCATTTTTCACTTCTGGTTTTTGTCCGGTTTCAATCACTTTCGATGACTTTCTTCATTAGCTTTCGACAACCATGACCATCACCGTTTGTTTTCATTACCGACGACTTTCTCTTGTTCCTTTTCGAGACAACATTCGTCATTTACTTTAATTTTTGAGAACTTTCTCCCTTAGCTTTCACCGACAATTCTTATAATTTCGTCGATTTCCTACAATTCATTCTATTTTAGCGACATTCCCCAATTCGGTATTTCATTTGCCCTTTCTTTTACTATCAACTTTCTCCTTTTTTTTACTTTCGATAACTAGTCTCTACAACAGATTTCACTTTGGGCGACTTTCTAAAGTTGCCCGGACTTGAACTGAACGCACGCACGCACGCACATACGTATTCCATGCCCTGTTATGCCATGCCAGACCTTAAACCACATCTAATGTCTGGCGCCTCGTCTCCAATTTTTGGGGTTCATAGCCTTCCATCGATTTTGCTTCTATTTCATTGAATTATGACTCCGTCTTCAAGGTTACCACCGACCACCCATACATTCAGCCACCAAAGAACAAGGAGTACTTTCAGCCAAAAAAAAATCGTACATTACGTACACTTTCTTTTTTCTTTTCCCCTCAACGCGTTGTGTCATCCCGTGTGATCACATTTATTTTCTCTACTTTGTCTGCTATGCCCCAGCGGAAATCGTACGGCGCAGAGAAGAATGGAGAAAGTACCAGAGAAAATGTATTACACTTACGAACTCAATTGAGGTTTATAGCTGGCATGTCCTTTTCCCTCGGTTGGCGTAAATAAAAACAATTCTGTTGTCTTACCCAGCACTTCCCTCAGGTCAGCCCCTCACTCGTTTCCTACAGAATAATAAAGGAAATGCATGATTATTTATCACACTCCATGTATACGTGGTGTTAATGTCCCATCCTCAGAGAATCGTTAGTTTGACTCATTTATCAATCCAAAATTATAGAAAATTTATTCCGTATGAATCCTCGTGTGTATTTTGCATATAAAGATTTCTGGTGGCCTGAAGTTTTGGCCGCCAAAGGCATTTGAGCAATGCGTAGTTTTTAAGCCTGAGACTCTCAGTTCGTTTGTCAATTTCCACCGTGCAGCCCCAATAATAGCTGGAGAGCGTGTAAATTCAGTCTGGAGTCATTTTTATGAGTTGTTCGATCTTCCAGACATTTAGCTTGACCTGGCGAAGTCATGGAAAATGTCCCCGGCCTGGGTTTGCGAATGCGTCTGGTTTATACTTATTGCAATTACTATACTTTTAACTTGAAATGTTCACTTTTTCTGGTGGAACTGTGACATATGAGTCCAAAACGTATAAATCGTGAGCTAATTGCGAGCGCAGGCATCTGAGCTGCTGTTAAATTACATCCGGTACATACAATCCAGTTTTTGTCCCTTCACTTATTAAGAATCGCCGCTGAAGATGACGGCACGTTAATTAAAATTTATTGTTAAAAAACCACGATGCCTATTGACGACGTACGTTTATTCGGAGTGTTCTCGAATCCAGACACTCCTCGCAATTTGCTTAAAATGGATGTTTTCAATTTGAATCAGATAGGACTCTCGCTCGGCAATAAAATTTTCTAATCGGTAAATAAAGCTCCGCAGTTGGCGAAAGTAATTTAACATTTTTTAACATACCTAGACTTTAATAATTTAGTGAAAGCGTTTCATGATATAAAGAGTGGGGAAAATGTATCTTTTTGCCAATATATCGAAGTGTAAGTGCGTGTCATAATACTTGTATTGCTATTCCAAAGCTGGTGAAGCAATCAAGTGGCAGCTGCTGAGTTTGTCTCTGCTGTCACTGTTTACCTTGAAAGCAATTTAAGGTAAAAGCTGTTGCAGTGGTGTGGAAGCAATTTAGTGGTTTTTCCGCGGACGGTGTTGGATATCCCGTTACCTGACCGACTTTCTTTTTATTGTGTTTGCACTTTCAGCTGTGTTGAATTGGACTGTTGGGATGGAAGAGGAGAAGACGAAGAACCCATCATAACGCATGGCAAAGCAATGTGCACTGATATCACCTTTAAGGTTCGCACAATTTACTCAATTTTTCTCTCTCACTTTCTTATTCATTGTCGAATGTGTCCCAATAAGAAATGAGATTGTGATCGTGTTAGTCCGTTTTAGATTTGTGGTTTTTGGTCGTGCGCTAAATTCAACATGCTTTCTTCTGTGAGGGCTATCTCCCAAGTTACAATAAAGCTCTTACCCATTCTATCCGATAATTTTTGACTTGACACCTGACTATAAGACGAATTCCACTCAAGAGCTGTGTTTATAAGATAATATGGTTCGAAATTACATTAAGAGAGAAAGGGGTGATATCGTCAAATAATATGTGGAAAAATTCGTTATATTTTGCGAAGTATTCACTGACCTCAAAATGTACTTTGTCTTAAAGAAAGGTTTACTGACATGCATACAAGGACTCTGATTTTTTATTTCTTTCCTAATTTTTCTCTTTCTTCATGCACAACTTCAAGTCAGCTAGAGGGTATGTGATGGCAGGTTCGCAGCTATGTATATTTCATGAGTTTGGTTATAAAGACGTACAAATCTCTTGAAGTCGTGCAGATTTTCAATTTAATTTTGTACTCACAATACTCAAGACATTTGACTCCACTCTCGAGGAATAATACATTTTGACGATAGAAAACTCGTTATGAAACAGCCTTGAGATTACTTGGTTTACTTTTGCGTTATTTTAGGCGAACGTGATGTTAGGTTTTCTCAAGTCTGGCTGACGTAAGGATGTTTACATTAGGAAGTCTGATTGCTTCTGACATTGAGTCATGGGCGCACCCGACCTGACTCTGAATTCTCCAAGGTTTCACCTTCAAATCTACCAAACCAAATAGGAATCCGAAACCAGGGTTTCCTTTCAAATCAAAATCAAACTGAAAACTCATTTTATTTATGAATTGAACCTTACTTGAGTTTCTCGAATGAATTCAATTGCTCCAAGGCATCAAATCTCACCAATCAACTATTCAGCACTTACTTTAGGCATTTGCTGGCATTCGTATATCAAGCCGTCCAAATGTAACCACTCAACTTTGTGTAACTTCTTTCTGCCAGGAATGCGAAAGAATAAAGAAGATATATTTTAAGCGAAGTGAAAGTTGTCGCCCTTTCGAGTTATCGTAACATGAACACGATGTTTGCTGCGTAGAATTGAAAAAATTTCCAAGAATTAAAATGCGCCTGACTGACCGCATTATATCGCATTTTTCATTCCTTTAGTCGTTCACATATTCACTATTTTTTGGCAGCCCACGCCGCACAAAGCAATAATAGAAGTTGGTAAAGCGTTCTAAATTGTTTGGATCCAAATATCTTACTTAGTTTGCTATTTTACAAGAAAAGGGCTCGAAATTGACCCTTAGTTTTGTACCGCTGTTTGTAAGAACGAATTGTCGGAGAATTCTAGGACAATTATTTCTGAGAACTTAAGTTTCTGCACAGGTGAAACCTTTGAATTTGAAGGAGGTTAACCCACCTTTGTTAATAGAAATGGCTGGTGTCACAGCTAGTAACTGTTAGGAGTATTCACCGAAAAAATGAAGTTCTACCTTGTTTTCAAAATGAGGAATAGACCAAGTGACCGGAAACTAGTCGTCAAGAATGAGTGTAGGTAATGATTATTCACGCACAGAGTGGACCTCTCCCTGGTAAAACATAGTAGTAGGTTTCTTGTCAAACGGGAAAACACTGTAGACCGATATTCCTACACTTAACAGATGATGTGAAAGATTGCCGGCATTACCTCGTAGTACTAAATGTAGTTATTACCGACCGGCTGGAAATGGAATCCCCGTTATACAAATCGATTCAAGAACTTTAACACAACCGATTTTTTTGCTCATGTGTATATGTATGATTTTATTAAAGGACAAAAGTGGTCCAATTCCTGGAGAGATACACATACATCCCGGCATTTACTGCAGTAAGCGTCGTGTCAAACCGTGTTGGAGATGAGTGGTATTTCATCTTCATAAAGTGCTTGAAGATTAATCGGGCACTAACCTTTTCGAAAGCTTACGGTTTGGCTAGGGTTGTAAAAGTCATGCTGGTTGAGCATAAACCTGGTTTCTAAATGACTTTTCCCTTTATGACTTTTCTCGCTCCATATGCAGGGCGCGTAAAGTCTTTTTTGTTGTATTGAATTAAGATCTCACTTTGAGAGTGACAGGAAAAGGATTGCTTCCACTGTACTCTCGTCCTTTCCCCAAGGGTGAAAGTAGCCTTTCCGTCCGCAAACTTTGTAATTGGGTCTGGAGTTCTTGGCACAACCAAAACCAGAAGTCTCAATCGACAGGGCCGGTTCTCGGATTTTTTGCCAGATAGACCGAAGGGTTATAAAAATTTGAGGCATCATTTCAATCATTCGAACACTACGAAGACCATCATGATCCACCGTGTTGTAAATCGTCAACGCCGGATATTGTTCTAACTTCCTTCCTACCACGCAAATAACCCCCATTTGAATTGCAAACGCCAAATCGGGATAAGTAGACTCATTCTAAAGATTTACACTACACATGCGGAGAATCCCCCAAGTTGTCCGAATTTGTCATGACGCTTAACGAAACATGACATTTCATCTAACGTACTGCGACTCTGGATGACGAATTTATTATCAGAGATGTGGACGACCTGAATCTGAATTCGTGTACCAGAATGGACAAGATTCATAGTGGTCGGTGCAATCATGGGCTTGGGTGTCGTTCCAATTATTCATATTCCCAGGGATTGTCGAAATTAACTCATAATTTTATATGAACAAAGTGTCGAAGCTCTTACTGAAAAATAATTAACTTAGATAAATCCTGTGGAGATCTACATTGCTTTCGAACTCCGCGATGCTGTTTCTCCACAAATTTCCACGAAAATCACCCCGTGCACAGCCGAATTTAAAACAAAAACTAGAATGCCTAAGGGCAAAATGTCACTGAAAGCCCCCGACATAAATCTAGTCTATTTCTTGGGATTTGCTTTGTTGAAATAGAAAAAGGCTGATGACCTCAGACGGATTTCGAAAAAAAAAAATTGTTTCAAAGAAAACCTGTACTCTTCTAGGGCCAAACATTTGTACTAGTAGGTAGGCTCTGGCCCGGGTTGCCCAAGCCTAGAACTGCCCTGAACTCGAAGTCAGCAAAAGTAAAGTGTGTCACGTCGCACTAAAAACGTATCGAATGAATTAAAACTGGCAATGCAGTTAGGTACGCAATCGGAACAATGGAAAACAAGTGGAAAGTTTGGTGAAATTCCTCTTCGAAAGTTCGTAAGAAACAAATTCTGAGAGAAATCTACAGATTTTTCATTAGAACTTACTATTATTCAGTTTTCGGAATGAACTTTGAAGTTTAGTAGGAAAAAATATGTGGAGGGTGAGAAACTACGTTAGACTTCGGAAGAACAAACTTTTCTATTCCGAGTCACTGCTAATGTTAATGAACATTTGAAGTTATTGGAATATTTTTTTCAACATTTGCATCCGTTCGATTTTCTTGTTTCAAAAACTAATTTTGTTATTCATTTTTATACAGGACGTGATAACTGCCATAAAGGACACAGCCTTTGTCACATCAGATTACCCTGTCATTCTTTCCTTTGAAAATCATTGCTGTAAAGCACAACAGTACAAATTGGCCAAATATTGTGATGAGATTTTGGGGGATTTACTTCTCAAGGAGCCACTTCCGGAGTACCCCGTGAGTACAAGCTTTAATGATTAATTCAAGAATTCTGCGACTTAATCTCGGAATTAATTCCGAGCCTAACTACTTTACCTTTCTCAAGGAAAATATAAAATATGCTTTACGTGCCAGACTGTCATGTCGGTTAGATTTAGAGACCCATTGCGTGTGACCAAGCAACTTTGCCTAAACTAATTAACAAAATTCAATTATGCGGGGAAATATGGGCCGACAAGGATTTCCGTTGGCCGGATGTTCCTCTTACCATAATTTGCATTTAAGAAACATGCCGCCGTATTCGGGAACTTTCACACCATTTTCCTCCTTCATATCAGAACAATAATCTCTACGTATTTTCTGTTATCCAGTGTGAAGTTGGAGTTCCACTCCCTCCACCAAGACTTCTCAAGAGAAAGATAATAATTAAGAATAAAACGCTGAGACCTGAAGTGGAGAAAGTTGAACTAGAACTTTTCCTGAAGGGTCAATTCGTGATAACAGATGATGAGGTGAAAGAAGATGCAGCAGAAGTAGCTGGTCCACCGGTTGAGGAGAAAAAGGTAAATATATAATTCAGCAGGAGCCGCTGACATCACCAAATGATGAATTCTCATGAGAAATGTGGGTCCTTTTATTCGAACTTCCGCCGACGTTTGTAAGATGTACAGAGTGATCCATTGCCTAATCTGAGAATTTGACACACCTTAAAAAATCCGCTACAGATTCGTTTTGATGAATTTCCACTTCTTACCTGATACTGGCTTATCAAAGCGTTAGCCATTTTTCTACATTTTGAATATGTTGCATCTGAATTGGGTGGTTTTGTGAATTTCCATCCCCCAAAAATCAAAAAATCTTTTATTTTTATTCTCCAATGTGATTTTTAACAAACTGGTATGTCCCCTCTTTAAATCCTTTTCATGGTTTCACTCGTTTCTCAAAGGCGATATGCCTTAGGCGAAAACACCAACCAATTGAATTCTATATATTAAACTTTCTAAACTTATATTTTGGATATTTCTTGTATCACATATCGTATACTAAAGGATTTGGCAATGATTATGAATCACCCAGTAGAGAATATGACCTTAATTTGAGATCCTGACTCGTTATGATTATCGAACCGGGTGATTCACCGAACTAGAACGAATTAGTTCTGCCCGGATTAAATTACTATGTACAGGATACGTGTTCAACTTCTGCACTTCTGCACTGAATGATCCGTTTTTACCGTCATTATTACCCGGGTTTTTCTTTTTGTGACCAATAGGATGAGATTATCAAAGGAGCGGCAGCAGAGTCTGTAGGCTCATCGGCACTGTTGACGCCTTATACTGGCTCCACCCTGAATGTACACCCTTGGCTTTCTTCCATGATTAATTACGCCACTCCGATCAAGTTTCAAGGCTTCGACATTGCAGAACGTAAGTGAAAGTCTTTTTTTTTGTCATCTACTTGACTAGGCTAGAATTAGATTCCTCTATCTGACAAGAGTCTGTATTCGGATGAAAAATTCTGGCCGGACTAAAACAAAACCTTCCTGGCGAGACCCGCGTCACTTATGGAAAATATTTCTTCGACCGAACAGGGATTTCATTTATCGCCAAAAATATTTCAGATATCTGAACCAAATTTGACAAATCATGCACCTATTACGGTGAATCTGACCTTTACAGGTGAAGTCGGTTCTAAAGATTACTCCTTGTTGAGAGACGATCTGACGGATGTCCGAAGGAACGAACGGTTCGATTACTTTATAGCTTACTTGTAATCAAACCACGGTTTTTCATTGAAAGCAAAAAATACCATTTTGTGTTAAGACTCGGTCTCGGATTCACAGCGGTTTCGGTTTTTTCTACTATCAAACGTCGTTCTATCTCATTTCCTCTCGAAAATTCAATTAAACCCTTCAACTCATTTTCTTCTCATCCTCTGAAAGGTTTTCATTTCATTCGAAATTAGTATTCCGGGACGGTTGTGGAGGTCGAACTTGTAGTTGAATGCATCATCCTCCGCACAAATGTTCCTGGATTTCTAAAGGTAGTATGATAAAAAGTATTCATTAGGAAACGAAAACCGAAATCATGTACTAAAGTTAAGCTGGAAAATTATGTCGATGGTTAGAAAGGCGATGCTTTTTGCTTAGACACAATACATTACTTAGGAAAGTGAACTTTCGAACTAAATAAACCAAAAACTTTTTGCCAAATTATCTTGCCTGGGTTTCCCACCGGAAGGCGAACAAAAGAAAAAGTATTGTGATGTACATGTCTAATGTAATTTGTTCATGGAATAAAGGACAAACTTGTATTGATCCTGTGACCTTTTTCATTGGCAACAGCGTATGTCTGTATGTATATCACACAATACATTATTTCGACAAGGATTTACACTTTATTTCAATTTCTGACTGACTGATTCAGGACGGGAACATTTTCTCAGTTCTCCTGTGCAAATCCCGTAGTATGTGTAAATCTTGAATTGAGTTCTTAAAATAGAGCCCTCTACACAATAATAAAATAGTTAAAACTAGGATTCATAATCCCGTTTTTCAGTGAACCTGAATTTCTTGCTTCGTCGTTTTAATACAGATGAAATGTTATTTTGTCTTCGTGTTACCGCCAGTAAGCCATAGGAAAAGCTGACCAATTCTTTTACGAAAACTGCGGACCGATGTACGATTAATAGATTAACGTTAGTTAACAGATTAAATTATTTGTTATTATTGTGTCAATGTGTTTTATTAACATTCGTTAAATATTTTACACACCACTCATAGGACGTCATGATTGTAATTATTGGTATTATTTGATTGCAATGATTACAGAAAGAAACGTTCATCACAACATGTCATCATTTGCGGAGACTGCAGGACTCGGTTATCTTAAATCCGGGGCGATCGAGTTTGTGAATTACAACAAAAGACAAATGAGTCGAATTTACCCCAAAGGAACTCGGGCTGATTCTTCCAACTACATGCCACAAGTGAGTGCATTTGCCAAAAAGTTTGGTTAGCGAATCCCGATAATAATGTTAAGAGACGAACAACTCCGAAACATAAATTCCAGTCTGTAGTTTCGGTTTCACCAGACAAACTTGGTACTTCCAGAGTACATAAATTTCGTGTTTGTTGGTCTACCGATCCTTTGTTTCTCTGGATTTAATTTCATTAAGCACTAGCTCGCGTGGTGCACGAGTACTAGACCGCCCGTAGAGTCTTGAACTCAGAATCCAGAATCTAGAGGTTTGTTCTACACTCTAACGTGTCTCCTTCCTTTGTTGCTTAGATCTTTTGGAACGCAGGATGTCAAATGGTGTCATTGAACTTCCAAACCCCAGATTTACCGATGCAACTCAATCAAGGGAAATTTGAGTACAATGGTAATTGTGGTTATCTTCTCAAACCGGATTTCATGAGGCGCCCTGACAGAAACTTTGATCCTTTCGCCGAGTCACCTGTCGACGGTGTCATTGCCGCCCAATGCTCCGTTCGGGTAAATGGACTATGTTTTATTCCTTGGGATGCAATATAATACTTGTTTTTCCCCTTCAAAAGCCCTTTAAGACGTTCGAGTGAACTTAAGTGGTCCTGGTCTGTTAGCTAAAAGCTAGATCCTTATGTGTTTTTTTATATCTTTTACTCCAAAGGTAATCGCCGGACAATTTTTATCGGATCGGAAGGTCGGGACATACGTGGAGGTCGATATGTATGGCTTACCAACAGATACGATACGAAAAGAGTTTCGGACACGACTGATCCCAGGCAATGGACTCAATCCAGTCTACAACGAGGATCCATTTATATTTCGAAAGGTTAAATCTCTTTTTATTTGATCTTTTTCCTAGTAATCTATGTATGTTACCTGTTTTCAGCTTACTGACCAAAAGAAGTACGTATGTACAGTACCTATTTTCCAAGTTCACTTTTAGGATCACCGCAATGGGTGTACGTATTCGTACTCGTGAAACTCTCGTTAGCCTGCCAGCAACTTTTCATAAATAATAAAACCGCAGTTTACTTCCACTTTTTCAAGTTTTTCTGAGAAACACCTTGAAGGCAAAGTGAATTTCCGCTTTGATCTGGAGTAGTTGAGGAATATTGCCCAAAATTTAATAAAAAGTAATGAAGGTGGTATTCGCAAGTATCATTCAGGTGTAGTGTAGTAAATATCAGGTTTAATACAAGGGGTCTTGGGTTCAAATCCTATTAGAAGCGATTCCTTCAGCACCAATTTGTCACACGATAATTTGTAACTTTTGTAGAGTCACCTCGCTGATATTAACTGAGGTACGCAAATCAAGAATGTTATTGTATATAAGGACGATAACAAACGAATTTGAACAGAAAAGGATAAAGGACTGCAAAAGACAACTTTATTTCAACTTAACATGGCGCTTCTTGTTTTGATTCAGGTTGTTCTTCCGGATTTGGCCGTCCTTCGGTTTGCGGTGTTTGATGAGGGTGGTAAACTTTTGGGTCAAAGAATTCTTCCGCTGGACGGACTCCAGGCCGGATTCAGACATATCTCACTCCGGACAGAGGCGAATTTCCCGATGTCACTTCCTATGCTCTTTTGCAACATTGAACTCAAGATCTACGTTCCTGATGGTTTTGGAGGTGAGGCTTTTAACGACTGAAATAAAATAAAACGAAAAAGAAAGTCAAGCCTGGGGATGAGTGGTTGGCTCAACTTAATCTACCAACATTTTCTTTTCTCTTACTTTTTATTTTGTAGATTTCATGGATGCCTTGTCAGACCCTCGAGCCTTTCTCTCTGCCCAAGAAAAACGAGCCCAACAAATGAAGGCAATGGGGATCGAGGAATCGGACATTTCTACGAAGGACCTAAAAAATGGTGGTTCAGTTGGGTTCATTACTACGCCTGGGTCATTCAGTGGGGTCAATCAGCCGACAAGACCAAATCCAATTGTGCGTTTTGAGGACCAACTTAAAGGTGTGTTTGTCTTCATTTAGTCACTCTCCAATATTGTCATGTATCTCCAATATGGTAATATTAAACCTGTCTAAGCGGGCACCTGCATTGGGCAACCACATTAATTTGATTATCAGTGCCCTACTAAATTAGACGATCATGCTCTGAAGATCACCTGCTTCCAGCGACCAGTATATCCTTAAGGTACTGTTAAGCAAAATACTTGCTGAAATATAGGTACAATTCGTGTGGGTGACACCGTTTGAGTGTTCGCAATTGTAATTCTGGCCGCTATTGCAAAAATATGCGAAACACGTAATGGACTCATGAATGTTGAAGAATAGAATTTCTAGTTGGACCCAAGTGAGTAGTATTTATTTTTTCCGGTGTAAGAATATTAAAGAAGGTCGAAAGAATAAGGCACTTCACTCGACTTCTCCAAAATACTTTTCCAAGCCGGAAACAACCACACGGATTTCTCTCCTAGCTTGTCTGCCCGCCTGCCCAGGCATCTTTTCCAGAATCCAGTCCAAAGTGTATTTCTTGCTTTTGCTTTCTCCACCAGCTCAACTTTGCTTTCTCTATCGATTCTGTTTTCAGAGCCCGCCGGGGGAAAGTGAGTGAGGACCCAACTTAAGATTAGATTGCATGGCATGGGAATCATGGGCTGGATGGAAAGACAAGTTGTTGATGGTACCCGCATTTATGGAAGCACCGGGAAGACTGCATTTATTTCCAGACTTGTCTTGTTCTGTTACCATCGAATAGGACTAGCAATGGATTTCTTATTTATTTATGAGATGGGACTTCCTTTCACATCTCAACATTGCAGCAGATGATAGTAAACCCTGTCTATTCCTGTCAAAATTTCCATAGTTTGCCTTTTCCAGGAATTGAATTGACAATATTGTAGCGCAGCCTAACCTTACACACCCCAATTTTTTCTCATTTGAGAATTTAAGATTGAGATAGACAGTGCACTTAAAGATCCTCTATTTTCTCTCACTCTGTTTGACTTTCCATACTTCTGAGGTTGCATTGCTTCGCTTTCGCCTAGCTTTCAGAATTAGTTTCTGTGGAGAAAGTGTTACAATTTATTTCCCATTTGAAAGTCATTTTCTATTATTTCAGAATTCCGAAAACTTGTTACGAATTCTGTAGTTTACCACCCCAGGAATCAAACTCAAATATTAAATCGAAGGGTGACCTTCCACTGCAAAATATTTTTAGAATTGTGATTGAGATACACCAAGTACAATTAAGGATCTTAACACTGAATATAGCTGATTTTGTGATTCTTTGAATCACTGTGTGACGGGTCAGAAGTACTTCGGGGCTAAAAACGAAAATGCAACAGAGAGGCACTCGATAAAAGCAGAGAAAATGTTACCTCGAGGTTACTACTATTACTATTGCGCAAATGTCGAAAATTTGCAGAAAACTTGTAATTTAGAATGCCAAGCCAGTCGAGTTTTAATTTAAAAACAGACAAACCCCTCATTTTAATTTTGCTACTAGCTGGCTCAGATGTTGCGCCTTTGTGTTTGGTTGACTCCTTTGAGAAATATCTACTGCAAAGATAAAGGTCAACTTCTTCGGTCTCGTTGAAAGTCGTAGCGTAGGAGGGCCAATTTCTTTAATTTCTCAATTCAGAGAATTCAGAGACAAGTGACAAGTCCACTTAAAAACGGATTCTCAACTAAACTTACTTTGAATTTAGTTGTCTTCCGAAATTGCTCAGGTTGTGTTTTTGTTGAATTCCTTTGAGACATTTGTGTTGGGAAAAGTTTCATTTGTGGAATTCTTGGTGAAAGTTGGAAAGTGAAAGCTCAGACGAAGAGCTCAAAGGGTTAACAAGAATACTAAAATAAATACTAAGAGTTAACTTTTGACCCCCTTTCTATTTCCCATTACTTTTTTGATAGAGTGACAGACAGTATTGGAGGACGTGTCGTGCTCTCTCTTCGTCTTTTCAGCGAGGTCATGTCAAACCAATATCTGAATGGAAAATATAATAATAGACAAGATGAAAGGAGCGGGAATGGATTCCATTTTCATTCCTTCTTTTTTCCTAAGGTTTTCAAACACTACACCGTTTGGAGATTTTTCAGTTTGGAAGTGTGGCTGGATTTCATTGTGTTATTTGATTTGGGTTGACAACAAAGGTTGAAGGGTGACAGACGCGAAGTTGTGAGGCATTCCGGCTGGAAGGAACAAAAGAACATTTGTTCTGCGACGCATCAGATTTTCGAAATATTTCTTCCCATTCCGAAAAAGAAGCACAATTGCTAAGAAACATATATAATTGAATTTTGCCGCGTGTCTGATAGTTTGACATTTTACCAAAACATTAATAAAATATCAAATTTCTTGATCACAAAGGCAAGACTTGAAGAATGTACGAAATACTGCGCACTAACTAAGTGACTTGTCAATCAAACCTGCAATGACGTTAAATATTTTCATGCCCTTGTGTGCATCTATACGAAAAAGTATTGGCCCAAATTACCCGGTCTGACAAAATTGCTTTTTTTTTCATGAAACTTCATGTCATGCCAAGTCAACCAAGTCAGACGATTGATATGGCCTGGTAAAAGCCCACCAATGGACCACTAGCGTTCACCCAATTTCTTTGCAACTGACAATTTAATTTTTTTATCGCGAAAAGTATTTACCTTGTAGACTTTTAGTACTTGCTGACATGTACATAAATCCATCTCTCGCGATGTCTGGAAAGTAGGTGGTCTCAATCTAAGGAACGATTAATCGCACACAAATCTGTTAAGTGTCGTAATCTTTTTTGCGCTAATTAATTAATTTGTTACAGAAGAGCTGAAGCTGGAACCAATCACTGCGGAGAGTTTGCGGGCTGAGAAAGGGTTTGCGAAGGCGACGAAGAAACAACAGAAAGAAGTGGAGTTATTACGGAAGAAACAGATGAAGGAGAAACTTGCGGCACAAAAGACTCAGTGCGTCTCCATTGAAAAATTCATGAAAGGCAAACAGTAAGTAGTTGTGTAGTGTAGCCATTCAACTACTATCACTTGCATGTTGCATGACATGAAAAAAGTGTCGAAAGTAAAGTAGTATAAAAGTTTTTGGACGTACAAAACTTTCCACACGTGAATTTCAGTGTGAGGAATGAATGAGGTTCAGTCACAAAAAGAGAGATTGTGTTGTGTCCTATTTCTGTCCTGCGTTAAGAGTTTTCTGGGACACCCTGAAGTTCACAAGTGTGGGTTGTAGAGTAGAGTGGTGTGGTGTGAACGGAGAAAGTGAGTGAAAGTAGCTGGAGGGAAAAGTTGGAGTAGAATGTAAATAATCTGTAGTGTAGTGTGTTCAGAATGGACCAACTAATGCATACGCACGCATCTTTTCTATTTCCGCCTCCAGAGAACTAACCACTCGAGTAAAACACGATGAAAATGATGATGCAGTCGCATCTCAGTTTTTAGTTTGAATAATAATGTTTAAGCCCATTCGAGCGAACCAGATTATGTACAGGGTCCTACATATTTAGATACCCCTTGATGTTGACGAAATCAAAATTGTTCAGATAAGAAACTCAACCTTTGACAAAATGTTTGGCCACTTTTGAAATCTGTGGTTTGGCGGAAATCCACGGTCTACCTTGCCCTCTAAATATGGTTCTTATTTTGATCTAAGGAATAGGAGTTGTTGAGCAACTTTAGGTTTTGACCATAGAATTCACTGAAATTACAAAATTATGACAAAGACTAATAATCAGCAGTGATTCCCTGATTATTAAATGTTTGAAATACGATTGCTGCAACTCGAGTGTACTTTTTAGTCCAGAATAATATTACATATAGCGGACTCATTCGAGCGGCTGACTTGAAAGTACCCGATAAAAATAAATAACACCGGTGGTTATACCCTGGACTTGTCATCTATCCCGTGTTGTGTGCGGTGACAGAATTCAGACATCACAATCTGAGTCAATTCCTACTGGTCAATTGCTATCCTTCTATTTCTACTAGGGTTAAAGCTAGGCAGGTAGAATTCACTTCATTTTGACGAATGTGTAACGACCCATGATAACCCCGTTACACCCAGTGTCTTTAACCGTCAAAGGGCATCCTCATGATATCTGACTTTTCTACCCCAGTAGTTTACTTTTATGAAAGCGGAAGTAGGAAAATCCGCTGTTTATCAAGGTAAAAACCTCGTAGTATAGTAAATGTTATGTTGAGAAAGGCCCGGGGTATCGAACCCCATCTCATCAGACAGCAGATGGAAACCCCGTACAACTACTCTGTCTTGGCTCTGGTGAAAATAGCAGTATTTTGATTTTGTCTGTGGAGCATACTTATTTGGGAACCTGTATATGTTGTTAATACATGCATAAGAAAGGAGTCGGGCGACAACCCCCTCAGAAAGAGTTAACAGATTCCATTAGGTTCAAAGAAGATACAAAAGAGAAAGGAAATTAATCTAGAGAGAATGGTTTGGAGAAAGTGGCCGGGCTTAGTGTCGGATACAGAGCAGATGTAGAGGACAGGCAAGGAATGTTCTGCATTCTCCTCTTCACGCCACAATGAGTTATACATCCTTATTTCCTCCTCGGGTTAATTGAGCGTAATACACAGACCAGCCCCAGACGACGAATCGTCGAGGAAGTTCATCATTCAACCCTTCCAGGGTGAAGTGAAGTGAAGTCCTCTATCCAGGGCTGACGTCAGACTTAAACCTCTGGTACAGAACAGGAGTCAGATTAAATTTTTAGATCGAATTCCACTTGAGTACCAGTAATTCTAATATCTAACCTTAATTCCTATTCGACGCACCTACTCCAACATACGAAGGTAGAGAAATAACGAAATCATATTTCCACTTGAAGGTCGTGTCGTGACCACTTTTCAAGGTCTCTCCTTGCTAGACAGAATTTCAAAGCAATATTCCCGTACAACATAGATAGATAGATCCTTAGTCCAATTAGTAGGATGACATTAAAAAGAAAACAATTCATGATGATTTTACACGCTTTATACTATCGAATGTCAAATTATGAGTACAACTTTTCCCTTGACTTGACCGATAAATCTATAGAGCAATTCCATTGTTAATCTTTGTAATTATTTCAAATCGATTTTCAGAGAGTTCTTCGAATCAACAGTTTTGAAGTTAAAGAGCTTAACTCTAACTTGGCAAGGCTACGTCACTCGACTCACCTGCCAAACAGATATGGATGCAATCACAAGAAACCTATCAGTTCTGCGAAAGTCAAGGTCGTTGAAAATCGAATGATCAAAATTTATGAGCATGAGGCAATTTTGTTCTTTTGTAATTTCGTGCGGCTGCAAGAACTAGATTAGTTTGGGGAATTGACCTTCAAGTATCATCGGCTAGAAAACAAGCCATGTGGACCAGATAATTCGAGAAAGAGAAATCAATTCATATCTTCATAGCGTCGTAAAAATCTGTTTGAAAGTTGATTACATTTTGCATAATAATATCCTGCCCGTGGATTTGTCGTAAAAAGTTTTCTCTTTAAACTGTGAGAATGTTTTTGCCCAACTGCAGTTTGTGGCACAGGAGAAAGGTGAAGTGATGTGACTAGTGAAAGTCGGCACTGTGCCCTACCTTTGCCTGGTGAAATTAAATTCGAGATTGAGCGGAACGTTATAAATCAGTTCATCTCTGAGCACGTTTACGACCCGTGATATACGGATGTGAGCCAAAGCGACATTTTGCAGAACCAGAGTCAGCTGCTGTGAAATGTAAAATGTGGGATTTCAGGACATTTGAGCATTGGGTTAGGTAGGTTGCTTAGACGGGCCACGCTTTGGATGCAAAGATGGATTCATAAACCTTCTAGAGTTTAGAGATCGTTAAACCTAGTCGTCTAAAGGAAGAAACCACATTCATTCTCCACGCTGACTTAGGTATAAAGACGGCAAAATTTACACAACTCGACGCAGGTCGCCAGCCAAACCTATGACAATGACAGCTCTGGTAAGGTCGTAGATTCATTCCGACTCCGGCACAACTATTTGGTTCACAACAAAGGGACAATACGCAAACGTATCAACGTCAGGATCCCAAATCCCAGACTTCCGGGAACACAGACTTCCGATTCACGGACAAATTTCCGGGAATACAGTAAAGGTCGAAATATCTCGTACTTCCTATGCACTGTGATTTATGTATAACCTTTCACCCCCTGCAGCCGAACGTGGGGGTTGCCAGAAAGCATTGAAATATTCTTGGATAAAGTTAACTTGTATTTGTAAAGTAAATCTGTGCGAACTGATGGATTCTGACTCTCTCCATCTCTTTTGGCTTAATTTTTATTTACCTCATTTCTGTCAAAAGGTCTCGCGCGAGATTTGGATGACCAAATATTTATAGATTCCATACGAAATACACTAGAAAATGTATATCTCACTTTTGTCTTGAAAATTCAAATTTGCGCTAATTTGCTGGATATTAGTGATACCACTCTGTACAGAGTTTATTACTACTACGCGATTGCGTGTATCACCCGAAAGCGTTCTCTCGTTATACTCATAATCATTAAGTTAGGTTATGCGCTGCCTGGTCTCAATTGCTCTTGTTTATCATTACATTTGCTCAAATAATGAGCCGAGCTGTAGTTTCCGAAATAGGTCAGACTTCTGGTGGTACTAATTTTCCATACAGTTGGGTTTGTAATTGATGCTGAATTAACTTGTAAACAAAGAGTGACCTATTTCGTAAACATATTTACGAATTTCCGGTTTTGTGAGAGATTGTATTTATTTTGTTTCTCGTGTGCAGTTTATGTCTTACTTGAAGCAACACTTTTTACGGCTCTAGCCAAGTTAAAATTTCTTAATTCTAGGTGAATTATCTCTACTGTACTTGTTTTCTCATTTCTGAATGTCAAATCGTGGTACGTCTTAACGAGGTGTTCCTGCAAATATTTTTCAAACATATTTGAATTTATAGAATATCGGTCAAATTCGACATGGACAAAAGCGACCGTTCTAAATCCAAAAGTTGGTCACACCGATATAAAATGAATGAGCCCTAAAATGTATGGTTAAATTATGCGCAGTAGCATATAACTGAATGCAAACCCAGAGGTGTAATCTTGTTCCTGCATGTTGCCAGGATTCCAAACATTAATGGCTTTTCCCATAGTTATCAACTTCCTAAAGTTGAGGAAATGAAAGTACCACAGCAGGGGTACAATCGGCTTGCTAGTTCCATCCATTAGTAGACCGAATTTACCGAATTCACGTTAGAATGAATAGATGGTTTAAAGTTTTAAAGTTAGGAATTTCCCTTGATACAATTGCCTGGCAGTGCCAACCCTTGCGGGAGTTTCATTAGAAAGAACAAAGGGAAAATATGCTTTCTATCCCATTCGTTTGGCTGATAAAGTGCACATTGCGGTTGGCAGTCATTATGATTTTGAATAATTCCTAGACACAATGGCGCCCCACGCCACTTTTGTTGCGCTACGGCCTGGCACTGCTCCACTTTAGTTTACTTGTTCCGTAAACCAGACAAGGAACACCATTCAAGCGTAAAATTCAAATTAGTCAAATTCGTTAGTTTGTCTCCTCATTATCGATCTTGATAGGAAACGTATTAACACATACTTTGGTATAATCGTTGACTGCCTTCATTGTCAATAAAGTTTGTAGTACATCTACAGAACAGGGCACCATCAGGTAGTGAGAACTTGTTTCCAATATAGTATACAGAACTGCAACTGCAGGGTCCTTAGACGACAATAATTACATATCCGTTAGTTAAAGTACAGTTTTAGTTCTCTGACCACCACCCATCTCACTACCACTTCAAGTGTACCAGTCAAGACTATGAGTGCGGTGTTTGGAGATGAAGCTACCTGCTATTGCTCATTAGATTGTCCGTAACACATGTTTCACACCGTGGAATTTGCGCTGATAGGCATTTTCTACAACCCAAACTTTAAAGGACCGTCCAAATCTTTGTGGACAGTCGAAATTACTAACTCTGAGCGTTTTACCTTCATCTCAGATTTTCGTCAGAATCGTGTCCCTCCTAAGCAAAGTTCTAACTCTGGTCTGGGCTTTTTATTGATTCCACTCCCAGTTATCCTCATAATATTATTTTCTCCGTTAAGTAAACATACAATCGGTCGGATTGTCGGAGAAGGTTAGCCTCGGGCTACCCAAAACCCAAATATAAAATGTCAGGGTAGTCTGCAGTCAGACCAGATCCGATGGAATTATATATCACGGACTGAGAGGAACTCTAAGCAATTTTGGAACTTTCTCCGCCGCAGTGTCTAGTTTGTTTTTCCTTGTGAGAAAATTGGACCCCAAGATATTTGTACAGATTGTAAGCGTGACCTAAAAGTTTTATAACAATTACGTGTGGGTGAGTTCTAGAATTTTAGGGAGTTTGTGATAGATAATGTAGAAGAGTAGCATCACGTAGAGTGTGAGTGTGAGATTGAAGCCACACAAAATATATCCAATTAAATTACAACGGATGTCATCAATTCGAATGGCCTTTTTTTGCTTCGTTTGTTCACTAGTCTAGCTACTCTACTAGTCTCGTCACATCTTTCCCCGATTTATCTCATTCAATGTAAAATCTGGGTTTAAAGAAAGGAAGTTGGTTCTACTTGAGTTGACTGACAAGGAAACCACTTTCCATGTCAGAATTAGAATAAACATTCAGGATTAGAGATTTCAAAAATCCTGATCACCATCATGAAAGTTTCAAAATTCTTGTTGTGTTTCTTCTTACTAGCGGCTTTTTTGTAGCGGTTTCAATTTGCCAAAATATGGATGGCAGCAACGTTTTCAAAATTTCTAGCAATGAGTCAAATTTTTATCTGTCGACAAATCGGTCTTACTCACGCCCATGAATGACACTTTATTTAATATATGGGTCGATTTCTGAATAAATCTGGCTTGTACATGTAGAATTGTTTCCTTGTCAGCTAGGAATTGTACTAGTCCTAAAAATAAAAATTATGTCTTTTCCCAGTCCTCTAGTCATAAGTGAGTCGTACTTCGTACATCCGCAATCCCCACACGAAAGAAAGCCTTAAAGCTGGAAATGGTGAGTACGTCGTCAGAATATTTTTATGGATTCATCGTGTCTTTCGTAGTGTCTAAACTCTAATTTGTCGGAAACTGTGCCGTACTGTACGAGATCCAGATTCAGGTTTGGTCGTCAGTTCTTTTGTCGTCAGTTTTAATGTCCTAGACCAAAGAAGTGAAACCAAACTAGATTTTCCTTAGATTTCCCTTCTGTTTCGCACTAGTACTTTCACTTCAATTTGTTCCAGAAAAGTTAAGCAGCCATATTGCGTCATCTTTATTTGGTTTGAACCGGTTGTTGTTAATATATTTGTTCAGTGGCCACATGTTCGAGTACATAGTAGAACAAATTGAGGCCAATAGGTTTAGAAAACGTTTTATTTTTGGCTGGATTGCCTTAATCGCGCCACTTTTGTGATATTATTAGGCCACTCAGATGTTTCTAGAATTGTAACAGCGCTTTATAGTTCGATTTGGCTTTTCTGACCTATGAACTCTTTCGACCTTCCATCTTCACATTTACAGAGCGGTTCATATCCTTTGTTGAGAGCTCAATATTTTATTAGATCAGGTCATAAATCCAGAGCCACACAAACAAACTTTGGAGTAAAACGTAACTAACACAATAGAGATCGAGAAATCTTTAATATTACAATTCACCTCTCCACGACTGGCGTTACACTGATATAAAATGTTGTACCAAATGTGTATCTCATTGTTTTGTACCATCGAGCAGGTTTACCTGTAAGGGAGTATGAGGTTAAGAACCATGTTATTCCACTAGTAAAATGTCAGACCTTTCACTCATGATAAAAGAGAAAAAGTCAACCAGCTTGGCGTGGGTACTGACCCAAATCTCAAGAAAGGTCAGAGGGTTCAAGAACCATCCGGAACTCAATATCCCGATCGCCATGAATTTTAACATATCATCGAAAAAATTGCACTATACGACTATCCTCTTTTCGTTCCGTTATGATAGGAAATGGCGGTTTAGTTTGGTTGAATGTGCACTCGGCCGTATGGAGATAAGACGAAGAAACTTTGCATGCTATGATATTATAAAAAAATGAGGCCATTTGCCATTTCAATAGATCATATTCTTTTTATGACATACCTAATACTCTATTAAATGACTGATTTGGCAATTTAGTCCGAACGAGGCAGCCTCTGATCCTGGGATACGTCGGATGGTTGTGGAACAAACTAAGCAATGGTCTGAGATGATGGAGAAACATCGAAAGGAAGAATGGTAAGATCTTGTATGACTTAGAGGGTGTTGCATAATAATGTCACCACGTTCGAAATTATGGTGAACTATTTCGTTCAATTAAAATGACACAGGAACTGGATAAAAATCAGATTTATTCCAGTCATTGGGATACTGGGAATCATTTAAGTAATTTTTCTGCGCAATTGCTTATTGTGTAAACCTCAAGATTGGCGTCTTGCTTATGTCAACTTTAAGGCTCGTCTTTAATTCGATTATTGTTCGGTAGTAGTGACTCGAGCGATCAGGATTTACAATTTGCGTCGAGTACGCAACGCTAATAGGGTTACGGAAATGTTCATAAAATTGGCGTGATATCAATCATCATCATATCATTGAACAGATACGTGACGTGACGTGATGTCTATTATGTAACACCCTGTTATTGGTTTTCCAAAGTGAATTAATTGTTTAATTTCCCGTTTGTAACGCCTTTCTGAGTATGAGATATTTTCTTGATGAAATAACTTGAAAGATTGAACTTTGACAGGGATCTGATGAAGTCACACTTGCAGGCTCAAGAAGACATTCTGAAGAAACTCATGGAAGTCTCTCAATCTAATCAAATGAAACAGCTGGAGGCCAAGCACGAAAGGTTAGGATTTTCTATCCACCTACTTTTCATTATTTCTCTTCGTGTCACTCCATCCAGGCTTCCTTATTGACTTTCTCCACTTTCTTCTCATTTCTCTTATTCTTTATCTGACGAGGTAAAGCATTCGGGTACAGAACCATTACAGATGTAACTCCACTGTTATTGGTAGTGTATATTTTCCTTACTCTCTATTAGGGATTCGATCATTCGAGCAGACATGGTCTGAATTTGAAATCCCTTACCGCTGCAGATTCTTATTTCTTCGTCAGAAATTTTCGAAGTACTGTCAACGTGTTTTTCCACTACGTGCTGAGGTACCAATTTGAGACTCCGGTAATCAAAATCAAAACATAAATTTATATCATTCGTCAGTCGTACATATGGTGAGCACTCAGGACGCCCGAGTTGATCAATTATAAAAGTTTCATGTCAATCTGAAATGTACATCTGAAGGCTGTACTTTGTGAGCATCAACTCAGTTGCAGTTCTGAGAAATTGGAAATACTGTATTGGAATAGTATGGACGGCAGTCGCATTTATGCTCCCGTATTAAATAACTTCAAAAGACTAGACGTCTGATGGATTAGTCTTGTAAGTTAATACTTCGTTTACACAATGCCAGACACTGCAGGAAAAACTGACCGCGGCTGACGTGCGGAAACTAACCTTTAGAACTTCAGAGGAGAGTTGACACTAACGATGCAAGAGAAATACTTCCTGGAAAATTTACACGACAGGGCGTTTAGCTGGTGTAGCGTTAGATAATGCGGCCATGTAATATTGACCAATCAAAAATTAATTGGCAATTTAAGCGTAGGTGGTGGTATGAGAAGATATTATATTTCAGGGTATATAGAACTGATGAAAATTCGGTTACATAATTTGATATCAGATGATGGAGGGTCTGAATGAGATGGATATTTTTTAGATTTTATGATCACCCGATTTAATTATATACATGACAATCGCTAATTGATAATTTTTTTTCCTTTTTTAATAATTGATAATTTGTTTTTTGACGACCAAAAAATTTATACGTCTAGCGTCGTGGAATTTATTATTCAGTCAATGAATGTCTTTAACCGCACAATAGAACCATTCTTGTCCAGTTATACGAGCTATTATTTTCGCTTGTTACAGAGAAAGTAAAGAAATGCGGGCAAAACAAGCCAAAGTCTCGGTTGAGACGGCCAGAGAAGTTACAAGTGACAAGACTTTGAGAAATAAAGCCGAAAAAGAACGTCGTCTTCGGGAGAAACAACAGAACAACACCAAGAAATTCATTGAAGAGCGAAGGATTCAGGCAGTAAAGCAAGAGAAGGAAAAGGAAAAGCTGAAGAAACTTCATGAGAAACAACTAGAAGAATTGACCAAAGATATTCACAATGTGAGTTTCGAAATTAAATTTTCGCATCCAAACCAGAGAGCAAGGGTAATCGAAAGAGGTTTATTTGACGCAGATGTTGGTTGAAATAGCTCAGAGAATTTCAAAGCAAAATTATAATCACCGTATTATACTGAATAGTAGGCCGGAGTTTTATATACTTCGGTAAGGTCAGAAATCACACTTTCACCGCTTTCTCCAAACGTGTCAATGGGGAAAGCGGAGAAACGTACGACTTCTATTCGGTTCGGGTATTCAAAGAGCTGCCTATCTTTGAATTTTATCTGGTTGAGTTCGGCTTGAGTACTTGTGTTGTATAATTATGCGATTTCACACTCATGCAGCAACTTAAATAATTATGGACACATTTCCTATTTTCCTATATTGGGTTCGAGCTTAAACTCAGATTTCTTCTATTAATTACGAAATAGACAAGTCTAGTAAATTATCACTGGTAATTCACTGTAGAATTTCTACGATTCCTTGATTGGAGAGTCGTAGGTTCTGGAATAAAAGGGTTATATTTTAATAATATTAGGAGCCAAATCCAAATCCAATCTTAAAATTTGGAAATTCGTGAATCAAAGCAGTAAAAGTAGGTACCACTGCTTTTTTCAACAAACTTCTACTTTTTTCAGGCTATTGAAGTGTACAAGAATGACGAGATTGAATACGAGCTCTCACCTAAAACTGAGTTCTTTGCCTGATGACAACAAAACTGGCCAAAAAAGAACATGACGATTCTGATCAGGCGCTGACGGCCTGGCCTCACCCGACTTCGACTGCATTGGTCACACATCCCAAAATTTACCTGTGACCACCATGACATTTGACCTAACTAAATGACTACAAACAATTAGTGCATAGCGAAAAGGAGGGACGAAGTATCCAGAGAAAAGATTATATTCTTTATTACTTAGTAACTCCAATTTAAAGGGGAACACAAAATATAAGTAATCTTGCACGTACTAGATAATAGTAATTTCTTTACGGCAAGTTCATGACTCTACATAAAAATTTGCCTAGTAGGAAATAGATGATACTCGATACTTATTAATTACGATAAATCTTGAACTGAACCTAACGTACCTAAAGTGGAATGGAATTAACTAATTCTTCCATTAAAAACGCCGGGTGATGTCGTTCAAAGAAAAAATATAATCAAACCAGTGTGATCTTTCCTGAAACGATCGTCACCTCTATTTATTGTATAAAAATCTCTTTGTAGCGATATTGTGTCCTGAAGAGGTTGAAATCGAAGTAACCCTCCTATTTTGCTCTTTCATATGACGACGATACACGGAGAAATTGTAAAACGAGGTCTCTAGTTAATTTATTTGCTGTGTAAGTATTAAGTCTATTCATACCATTTAAATTAAATCTATCTCTTTGTCAATTGTGTAAATCTCGTGAATAGATATTTTCACCAAAATGCCAAAGAATTATTCTGGTCCATCCAAAACCCATTATTTGCCTATTATATACGGGGGTTGGACGGAGCAGTTTTATCTAGTACATTATTATGAACAGATAGGTTCCGCAATAACGAAGTCAAATTAGAATCGAAACTTTATCGTTTTATAAAAAATGGTCAAGTCAGGAATAAACATTGGAAGAAATGAATTCTATGAAATAATGTTTGTATTTATTCTCAATAGAATTTACACACTTTTGGCTGGTAGATGAATTACTAATTAAAAATTAATAAATGTATTCAGCCGGACTAGTCATTTTTACACCTCTCTGAACAACACAAAACAGGATTCTGTTCGTCATTATATTACTACTGGATATCAATAATATTGTTCCGTTATTCAAGATAAAATATTACCTCAAAATTGGCAGAATTAATCATTGATTCAACACACTGCAGCATTTAAATCTGTCAATTTAATTTTAATATAATTATATTTAACAGGACGGACTATTAGATAAATATAAAGGATATACAAAATAACAAACATAAGCAACGCACGTCTACGCGTAGAGAGTTAAGGTATGATGTAAATGACCATGTTTAATTAAGTAAGATATTATATTGTAAATGTCTATCTTTGCCAAAAACATTATTACAAATTAATAAAAAGGTACTGAAGTTTGAAAGTCAGTAACTAAGCAATGAATAGAATATATTTATTACTCATTTTCCAAAAATCTGCCTGCGTTACTTAATTGACATTATTCATGCCACAAAATTAACTGTTGGAGTTTGGAACTAGTTAAATTAGTTACGTAGAAATTAATAACACAGGCTAGAACACAGAAGAAAACTTAATAGAAGTTTAGAAGATTACTTGTTTGTAAATGCTGGTTTAAAAAATTTCAAAATAGAAAAGAATGGTAGCAGTTGAAAAAGAATTGTCGAACTGAATACGTATTGGGAATGCAAATTCCATTACACCAATGTTTTCACGCTACACCACAGTCATCATCAATTGTACTATTAATTCCCTAACCTTAGCCATTAATTAATTAATATTTACTATTCACAATACTAATTTAACCACTTTACAAAAGCTCCGAGCATTCACTCTCTTAATACACTTACATGCATGCTTATAACATGGACGGAAAAGTTAGCCTTCTTAGTTATTTCCGCACGATTTATGGATGGAATGCTTCCAGCTACCAACTATGTCCTTATCTTTTATAATGCTAATTATTTACTCATTTTTTCTCACAACAGATAATGTGAATAATTAAACTTAATGTTTCGAAAGATTTCTTTTACAGCACCTGCTTGATGGACGCTATATATTCCAAGCTGTTCTTGTTTGACAATAATTTTCACGATTATCTTAATAGGAAACAATTGTTCTCTTCGTTATTTTTTTATTCCGTGATTAGACGTCATTAAAACGAGACGAATTAAATCGATTCTACTTCAGTAGGCCCCTCACAGCTGCACAGTTTCGCTGGATATCAGCTGCGTACACGACAACCGACAACTGGTAAAATTTCTGCATTGTGCCAAAATTGTCTACTGTTCCAAGGTTGGGCCTTAACGTTATCCTAATTCAATATTTATATTATACCCGGTTACTTCGGGTAATGCATACTTTTACAGACCACGCAATATCCACGAACTAATTCGTTTCTCATTTGATTAGACGAAGTTTTCCAGAAGGCAATATGTATTTATATTAACAATGTTCTTCCATCACGTTACGCTATTATAAAGGCAGACCGCTCACAGTCATCAGTCAAATAATATATTTAAATATAAAATAATCAAACTATGTACAAGATATTTGTTGGGTCTGTTTTATTGAAAAGTGAACTGGATTAATCGGGACCGGAATTTTGGAGAGAACTTTTAACTATCTTTGTACGAGGCATTAATGCTTAACTAGCCCTGAAAAGGAAGTACTGGTTTGGTAGTGAAACGATTCTTTAAACTTTAAATCCTTAGCGGTTTAAAATTTATTTGTGATACTAAAAATACTACTAATTTCGATCAGGTAATCTAAATCGGTTATAGGAAGAATATGAAAGAGTTTCTGAAGAAGGTGAGTCAGTAATTGTTTACATTTCAAATGTTCCTGCTCGATATAAACAGTCGTTACTTAATATTTGGTTTGAAAAAGTCTTATCTGTTCTTGGTTGAATGTCAATCAAAATGGAATGAATATCCACTCACATGTCATAAAATTCGACGGAGTTTTCTCTTTGAACTCTTGGAATACTTATTCATCCCAGATTATTGGTCTTTATGGGTCATTTTGTCAAGTCAATCGATTTCAAATTTTATGTTATGCTTGTTGATTTGGCATAGAGAGCATAGCACGAGTCAAATTTTGCATCAAAGGAACAAGAACTGATGGTGGTCCGGCTTCACGTAAAAATGGGTGTTGAAGTAATTCAGCTGCCGTTGCTCTTTGTGAAGGATCTCTAACTAGCATCCTGTCCAGAAAACTATGGAGACGTGGCGACACCTGAAACAAATATAATAAAAATAGTTTAAATTTTATATTTAGTTCATACTTTACTAATACTCCAATTTCAGCAGAGGTTTTAATCAGATCTGATGATAAATATGATATGATAATCGGGTATCTGTTTAATCGGGTTTGTAATCTTGGCAAATACTGACATAATAGGATGCTTAATAAAAATTGGAAATGTACTGCATAAAAAAGTTAACATACTTTGTGAGTGTTTTTAAGTCTGGGTGGTGGCATATCCCGAATTCTTCGCATGGCTTGAAGTGGTGGTTCATTGAAGAAAGGTGGTTCACCGTCCACCTAAAAAATAATATTATGGAACAAATTGTTAAACTGTGAATTAATTAAGGTTAACAACTTGAATTCTTCTATTTATTTAACGCACCATTTCAATGACCATGATTCCCATTGACCAAATATCTACTTCCGGTCCGTATGGCAAACGTGATATCACTTCCGGTGACATCCAATACGGTGTCCCTACTAATGATTTCCTTTTGGGCAATTCTTGTGACACTTGAGCACAGAAACCAAAGTCAGATAGTTTCACCTGTGAACAAAAAACAGAATAACAGTGATGCTTCACGTCTATAATTAAAATCGAATTAAATGTATTTTATATCGGCTGTGTAGGGTGGCCCACACTCCACACCCTATCATAATCGTGACAGAAAAAATCGACATATCCATTTAATGAATAAGAATTTAATGAAGGAGCTCCACAGATCTACGTAAATAGTGTGCGCGGCATAGACATGGGATTACTGAAATTAGCTCGGGGGATACACGTGAGATTTTAATTTTTAAATCTCCGAATCCTAGCTATATAATTGTTAAGAGCCACCCTGTAATATTAGTATTGGAAAACGCAGTTGTGCGGTTTACGGTTCGTAAATGTCATGCATAAAATTCTCGGTTGACCCTAATAAATCTAATTCGCGCATTGGGCGTTTGCGGACAGCCCATTTTTCAATTCAAGTATAGAGCAAGTGTTGAATGTATTTATTAGCGCCCATTAGTCATAGCTTTTGTCTCGATTGTATTAGCACTACCAGAGTAGAAATGAAACCTACCCGTCCATCAGCGGCCAAAAGAATAGAATCACTTTTTATGTCCCGATGAATTACACCTTGTGAATGAAGATATGCCAATGCTTTCAAACATTGTCGACAAACAGTCGCAATTTGTTCTTCATCCATTCTTGCATGAGTGACAATGTCAGTTAAAGCCCCACCTTCAAGGTACTCCATTACAACCCAAAGTTCATCTTCCACCAAAAAACTATCATGCATTTCCACAATGTTTGGATGATGATAGTCTCGCATTATCACCACCTATATTGTTTATGAGTACAAAAAATGTTAATGTTAGTAAAAGTATACACAGACATATACTAATTTTCAATGCAATGTTACTTCGAACAAGAAAAATGATTCGGATGTAAAACTCAGACCTAAATAGTCAAAATTAGTAATTATAATTTCCAAGCCCAATTAAAACTCAACTAAAAATGATTGGAACATTATACCTGCCTTTACACCAGGTGGTAGAAGAAATTCCAGTCGAGTAAAACCGAGGCATCGAACGCACAGCTTAGCATCAAACGACTGCTTGAATTACGCAATTAAGCTTGAACGCACTGACGATATTGGGAATTTAAACTAATAGTAATTTCATCAACTATTTTTATTCCTGACAAGAGACTTGAATTTTCATTAACCCTTGAAATATGAATTTACATCCGAATGCAATTCCTCGTAAAGCAGCATGACCTGACATAACCTAAAGCCTGACCTCATTGAACAAGAGCTCTCTTCGTTGTTGTTTTCGTAAATCCATCTTCTTCACGGCAATATTATTTCGTGTTGTACGGTTCGTGCCGATACAAACGATTCCAGTTGAACCTTCTCCAATTTTAATGAAATTTTCCAAATGTTCTCGAGGATCTCCTGGGCTCACCACCATTTGTAGGGCAGCTCGAAACTAGAGCAAAAAAATGCAAAACAATTTTATTGCGGTCTCGGACCAGTGAATTGAAACAATACAATTAGTTTCCTGTCATGTACTGGTCTTACGGTTACTCAGGACGCCACCATAACTATTAGAACGTTTAATTCGCTTAGTCTACATATTTTAGATTGTCACGTAAAGTACAAATACATTCTCGCTCGTGTACTTCTCAAATCTCTTTTTCACTGGTCAGCTCAGCAGTCAGCAGAGTGTAACGAACGATCATATTAGCAATAAATGTCCCATACATCCATGTGTTAGTTGGTCAAACGTATTAAAAGTAGATGCTTTAATTTGGACATAGGAGACACACATGAGTCTGAGTATAAAATCGTAACTACCAATAAATTTAGTTTTTGCATTAGTTTGTAAAGAAACTAAATTGAACAAGAATGATTTTTTTTGAAGCCGCGAGGGTCTTACACGTTAATCCGATATTACTGGGAAAGCATTCTCAATCTTATATTTGGATCGTCTGGGGATTGGCGTTGGGTCAGTCTGTAGTAAATTATTATCTGATGTGCGAGTCAAAATTTGTAGATATCAAATCGTAGTTATCTGATGTTCCACGTTTTAGAGACCTATGAAGCAAGTGTTGTCCTAAATCCGTGCTGTGATTGTAACCGGCTTCTGGGATGAATAACAGAAATCCGGTTACCACATTCTGTCAATATTATTACCACGCGCATTAATCCGATATTCATATTCATTTGGAGGAACAGAAATTGGAATCTGACAAAATATGCTACGAGTGCACCTTATAGACTAGGCAGAAAAATCGAACTTCGGATTCTTGGTTCGTATTTGAAGATAACTTAAAACACTTCGAGAGCGTTTTATCTTATAAAAATAGAATTGGAAATATTGCGAAACCTAAATTCGAGTTCTCTATAGCATCAATCTCGTATGTAATTTTACTTTCAATCAAAGAATAATTGTTCCTTACTGCTGGTAATAGTATTCTTATTCATAATCATCAGAAATCGCACGAATATTAACAATTGATCGATTAACGGAAACATTTTATGCTCCAAAAATTTCCCTCGTACTGACTTCCTATATCCGGCTAAAATTAGTCTGGTTTCTGTCACATCATTAACGATAATTTGATTAAAAATGTACCTGTTCATGGGTCAATCGGTGTTGTTCTGGTTGAGAATGTTGCTGAGGTTGAGGTTGAGTTTGTTGTGGTGGAGGTTGCGGTGAAGGTTTCGGAGGTAGTTGGAGAGGTGGCTGCGGTTTAGAATTTTGATTATGATCGATGGGAGGAGGAAATGGTGGGGGCGGGGAATGTTTGACTAAAGGTGGTGGTTGCATTCCAGAAGAAAGTCCATGACCATGTACATTATTCGTTGTTGGTGGGTGACTCTGATAACCTTTAGTTACCGCCGCGGCAGAACCTGGACCCGCGATAATACTTTGAACTGGAGAAGGTTGACCACTCGTTCCTGTGATACTACTTCCACTCCCAGCACTACTACTTATAGACATGTGAGCTTGTTGTGCCGGACTTGGAAGTGGTACCCTACTCATTAATGGCGGTGGGGGTCCATGTTGATGGGGATGTAAATGTGACTGAGGTTGATTTTGGTTTTGGTTGGCTCCTGGAAAACTTGTACTTGAACTCATTCCAATCCCACGAATCTTATTATTCGACGAATTTGTCTGATTCATTGCTAAATTCGTGATTGGAGAGCCAGAAATCGGCCGAGGATGGAGTTGTCCGTTGACGGACCCGTTCAGGCCGGCACTGCTCATATTTGGATTCTGACCGTGACTCGACCCGTTCCATTGATGAGGTGGAGCAGATATTGATGAACTGGACTGTGGTCCCGGGGTGAACCGGTGATTAATCGGCGGTGGTTGACCCCCGGTTATAGCCGAACCGTTAGGGCCTGGGTAGCTTCCATGAATACCAGCTGTACCGTTCGAACCGGGATATTGCGCAGGAGATGATTCCTACGATAAAAAGTTTAGAAATAAATATGCATTCATTCAAATTCAAAAACTAAAACTACAGTTCATAGACGCGAAATCTTACCTTATCTCCATTGATCCCAGATAGAGGTCTCCCAAAAACTGATGGCGGTTGTTGTCCATGCAGATGACCATGTGGGGACTGAGACATGATTCTTTGATGTAAAGGCATAGGCATAAACGATGATGATTGGTTGTGGAATAACTTCTCCTTCTATAGAATACAACATTTTAAGGATAATTTAGCCGTTTTTATTTATGGAAGTACGCTAGTACAATTTTTGCTAGTGTGTTGTTATATCTTACGTCAAAGGCATTGTTCTGGTGAAAATGTTCTGACTGAGAATGTGGAAATCCATGTTGAGATTGAGAAGAGAATCTGGAGGATGATGAATGAGAATTTCTGTTTGGAATGTCTCCTTCTTCTGGCACTGTCGGTGGAAGTTGCATTCGAATGTCTCTTCGGAGTCTTGGCGGGCTGGAAGACCGTAAGGAATTAGATCGAGCAACGCTCGACGTTTTAGGAATTCCATTCCCATTATCTTGAAGTTTTAATTGAGAATCTCCTCTCACAACCGTCTAAATAACCAAAAAATCAGTATATTAAACATTGATTTCGATATAATCGAACATTTTTTCTAATAAAACCAAACCGACTCAATAATTATCGGTCGACAAAATCTTCATATTCTTTGACGAGAGCTTGAAACGACTAATCCTGAGCACTTTTAAGCTTTATAAGAAAATATTGTCGTTATCAATCAAAACGTTGATATTTACCTTCAAATCCAAAATCTCAGTTTGTGTAATCTCGGACGGGTCTACTAGTGGTAACGGACGATTAGTACTTTTCAAAATTTGGTTATTCCCGACCACAGAGGCCTGTATAATTTAAAAAAAAAACGACCATTAAGTTGCATTAATTTAATATTACGCCATATACCAGTTGCGGTTCCAGCATTGACGGAACCGCAACCGACCAGAATTTAATTACCCATTGTGGTGGAAGTCCAATGAATCGACCTTCTTTCTTATCATATCCAGTATGAACGCGATGTTGAAAATTCATTGGATCACCAATCAACAACTTCTTTTTTCTCTTATTGAACATGATTCAAAATTTTCTGATACAACTGGGATTAAAAGAAAACTGGATAATCCACTTTGCACCAAAATGTAATCTGTCACAATTTCGATTTTTCACACATTTAACGAATCACATCATATTTCAAAGATATCTTGCATATTCAGCACTTCTTATTGCGACTTCATATATCACTACACGGTTTCCCACGAGAATATATTATTCCAAATACACTCAAGAAAGTTCCGTTTAAATTTTTAAGGCAACTCTGATTTTGCTGTTATCAATGGACCACAACGCATATAAGGCAAATAGTTTGTACCTCAAGTACGAAACAGTATTTTGTGGTTATCATGTATATTAGCTGTCAATTTTTATTTTGAAGTCATTTTAATTAATCCATTGTTCTTGTTTTACGAGTGTACTGCTCAACAATGCTTTCCAAGCACTTATAGGACGGAGTCAGTCGCATAAATTAATTCTTGCGTATTGTCAATTGTCACTGCGGAGACAATTGGTGTCTAGACAGTGAAACTGTGACAGTATTTTGGCGTTGATGTTGCTATTGCGGCGGTCCTTTGTAATAGGAGAAGGGTTTAGGGTTGAAAAATAAAGTTAACTGTAAATTCTCAAACACTGCTAGTGTCATTTGAGGGAATTCTTTCACAGTGATATAAATGTTTATGGTTCTATTCCCATGCATGTGTATCTATACTGTCGACTGTCACTGGCATACTGACAGTACATTATTATTTCCGCTTCCACAATTTATGACGATAACGACTCCCCCGCATGTCAATGTCTTAATAATAATATTAACTGGTAAAAAAAACTCAAATATTTATGACGGATTATCAGTTATCAGCAGAAAACTGAGGACGGATCATGGAAGTTCACTTTTTTTTAGAATGCAGACGCACCACCCAGTGTACAAATAAACTTTTGACGTTTTGTGTTAATATTTATTTTTACAACCCGTTGAAGGCACACATATTTTTTTAGTACGCTTAATTTCTTCTCCCTTTTCTGGCTAGTCTTGTGAAGAAATTGTTATTTTAGTGTCACAAAAAGTCATTCCTCTCTCATTAATCTTCCGTCCGATTTTGACAGTTACTACACCAAATAGCAAGCACCAAAGTTTTCTTGAAATTGTTGTATTTTCTTGTTCGATATGAAAAACATGTATTATGTTTCCAATTTCCAGGTCCGATTTTCCTTTATATATTATGCAAATTTTTGCCCCTGAGATCAGTTGTCAGTTGCAGTAGTATTGAATTGCGAATACTAAACTTGAATGGATGGAATTAATATCACTGCTTGAAAACTTGAATTGAAATGAGTTTAATTATTTTATCATTTCCTGTCACCGTGTGTATTTTGTGTACTTCACTTTCCTTTGCTCCACTTGCATTCAACTAAAGTTTCCAAATGGAAATGATGGTATAAATTGGTAAACTGGTAAATAAAAACAAAACTCAACAGTTCAGTTGAAATAGAGAATGGGATGTTCAACAGTCAACAGAGATTAAATTGTTTACTCAAACTCCACAACCTCACAATGAATTTGGCATCTATATTGTAAATATTTGTATGTTCAGCGTGTAACCAAATACAACACCAGGCACGATCAAGATAGAGCACGATTGACCAGTGGAACGTGTTTTCTTCGTAGTATTAGTTCATAATTCTCCAGATTAGAACGTCAGAAATTTAAAACCGAAATACGATCTCACAAAATTTTAGTCATGGACGGAACGGACTGAAGTTGTGACTAATACAAAATATCGCGTGTATCTATCTCGGCGAACGGATCAATTTCTGCACCGTCAGTCAGATACCACTTAATTGACCGAGTGTCGATATTTTGTCGATTTCTCCATATTAAACAGGCAAATTACGAAATTTCCGAAGTTTAGCGATTGATCGAAGCAAACGTTTAATTATTCCATCACATTATATGTCAATGTGCATTAGCATTCCATCACTACAGTCATTCAATCAAGTTTCACGTTTGTATAATAATTCAGGAGTTTTGCAATATTTTATGGTAATTTTCTAAGGTAATCTCAATCGCAGTCAGTCAATAATGCAGCCAAGGTGAGCTTGTGCTACATAATATTGCATTCAACATTTCCATTGCCATTAACCATTGCACTGACGTGAATTCTAGTAAGTAAAAGTGCACTTCACACAGATAATACACAACTGACTGACCATAAAATCTTGTAAATCAGGTAAACTTTGTAACGTATATTATTCTTATGGACCCCATGCGTTTGCCTTAGCGTTGTTTGTGTCCAAAAACAAAACTAAATAATGTTTTACCAGTAGTACTAGTGTGCGTAAATTGGCGGAGACATTTCATGGGCTCGGCTCATCGGCCCATTTTTTACGTTAGAAGTAATACTACTAGTTGTACCACTTTTGCTGTATATTTCGTCTTCGTACATCTATCCCACCATATTATTATTATATACAGACAAAAAATATATATAACCCTGCCTGTCTTATTCCCTTGTCTTGTACTGATATTCCAGTGGTGTCAGGATTGTAAGAACCCTTCTTCCTGAGATTACAGGTAAACGCTAAGCAAAAGGTAAAAATGAAAGGGAGGAGGTGAGACTGAAGCAATAGTATGGCTAAAACGGCACAGGTGAGTTTTGTTTGGTCCCCAATTTCGACTTCCTAAAGCTAAGGATATACTTCTCAAATCAATTTGGAAGATCCGGGTAGGCGATTTTCGGAGGGGGCTATAGCCGTAAAATAAAATATTTTGAAAAATTTAACATCGGATGGATTACTTTTTCTGTTACGAAGGTTTTCTTTCAGGACTCTGTTTTATACAACGAAAGTCTTTGGACTTCATCAATATAATATACGTAGTAAATGACCGATTAGAAGTCCATGCTCATATTTATTCCGGTAAGGTCAGAAGGCGGAGACCTTCACAACTTTCTCCATAAGGGTCAATGGAGAAAGCCTGGAAGATTCTTACCACGGAGTTCGTCTCAAGCTGCCCCAAAGGTTTCCGCCAGTTCAAGATTGATCACTCATTCACTCACGATCGGCGATCATGAGAACATGAGAATAATGTACGATGGCAATTCATCGAATCCTGGATTGTTGACATGCTAAAAGTATGTGCCACTTATCATGCAGTTTTGACTTTTTCAATTTTGTCGAACAATGAAATACATAAAACCAGAGCCAAAACAGCGTAGTAGTACGGAGATCTCATCTGCTACCTGCTGGCTGGGACGCGGTTCGATTGCCCGGTGTAACTCAGCCCGACTTTTTATATAGTGTGTTATATAGGTTATTACCTTGCATATACACAAAGGTTTTTTCAACTTTCGCTTTCATAAGAATGTCGGGTAGCATATGAGGATGTCCAGTGAGAGTTGAAAAGATATTAGGCGCCGAGTGGCGATAGTGATTTGATTCATTTGTCAAAAAGAGTTTAATTCTGAACCTGCTCAGCAGGGTTGGGAGCTTTCTCCATTGTAGAAATAGACGAGCTTCTATTCGGTTCAGAACGTTTATCTGAATCCTGTAGTCGCACAACTCAAAATACGTCCACAGAAGCCAGAGATATCCCCATAGTACATATTCATGACAGAAGATCAAAAACCGTCCTCGGAGAGTTTTCTGAGAACGTCAATGCGATCTAAGCCATGCATGCATGCGTGCCATGGCGAGTCTTCTTATGACCAATGTCGACTTTAGGGGATATACTTTCTCAAGGCATTTTTGATTTGCCCAAGGCAGGTGAGAGAATATTATATGTACAGTAAAGGCAGGGGGAAGGTTTCTTGTTCAGTTTATGGAGGGGAAGTCAATATCCGATCTACTACTAGTAGTGGTACATTATTTACCTGTGATGTGACTTTCGTTTTCTGTATGAATTACATTGCACTGATGTCTAGTTCTCTCAGATTTTTATTCATATGGATTGCTGTCCTATTGTTATGTGTTATATATGTTCTCAATGAAATCCGCACACATTTGTACAACTGCAGATGAGTGTACTTTGTACTGTCCTGTCAATGCTAATCCTCTACATATCTCAAGTATTATTCGCGAATTCTTGAAAGCGATGACAATGTAAATTGTGGAATACAAATGCAGTCCTTTTTTAGATACCATAAGGTCACTGGTATGTCTGAATCATAGATTTCCGTCTAAACTCGTACAAATCATGAATGAAATAACCCTGGATTAAACCTTACAATGTATAAGTACTCTCATAACTTGACAATCATTCGCCGTTAAGGCATGGCGGCTTATATAATCGCATTTTCTTTGTGAATGATGAGTAGCTTTGCATTTGCACAAAGTAGGTCCCCTAGCAGTAGAAAAAACTCCAGTGGAGAAATCTCCGCATTAAATTGTTTGCCGGAGAGATTGAACCATCACCATACCACACACGTATAACAATGGAAGTATGAGAACTTGAAAAGTTGCAGTGAACCGTGCTGTACAACGACCACCTTCGAGGGACGACCACTTTAATATACTGTTGAAACCATCCGCACGAATAATGGTAGAAAGACCTTGCAAAATACGAGCAGAGTTTCAAGGTTCCATGGAAAAGTGTAAATCGAGCGAGTGACCAAAATCTGGCTTCTTATTCGTGTCTTTTGACAACATTTTGGCCAATTCCCACAATATATCATATGTACCACGGACTTAGAGATTAACATTGACCAGGCCCGTTGAGAACAAGTTTGGCATTTGAAAGCAATTTCCTCATATATGTAGAAGTCCAAAAAAGTGCGTTTAATTAAATTAAATCGTTCCTATAAAGGACACCCTCCGAGTAGTAAAACTCAGTTCTTGGTTCAAATGAGAATAAATGTTTCCGGTTACACATCTAGGATCTGGACAGGGATATTCTAATATTGCTCAGGTACAGGAGACTTGCCTGGTTATATAAAAGCCACCCAAAATCTGACGCTGAATTGACTTGACACTACTGGTTGACCCGATTTGAATCAGCAATTACGGATATTTCTCATTAACTTATAGCAATGAAATACGTGAGAAAGTAACCAAATTCGCAGCTTTCCAGCTTCCGTCCAATTAAGTAAGCTTTTCTGAGTATTTCTGGTTTGAAATTTAACTTCGAAACTCCGTCTAAGAAGACTAAAAACCCACCATAACATGTCTACATAATTTCCATTCTGATTCCTGGAAGGCTTTAGGAATAGAAGAACTATACATTATATTATAATATCATGCGGGTCGTCAATTCTATAACCGATGTGTTAATTTTCAACCTCTTAAGTTTTTAATTCATTCTTATTTGAATGGAAATAAAACATAATTAAAGGCAAATCAAGAATTTTGGAATATCGACCGATCAAAATGTATCTGAATTTTATGGATTTTGTTGCCCTGTAGTGTACACATTAATATTATCTATGATTATATTTGAGATGATTGATTGATTGATTGAGTTTATTTCTGTGTTAGTTGTATACCATTACAGCTTTTTCATACAAGAACCAAGAACACACTAAATCTACTATAAGTAAAATGAAGTTGGTTTGAAGAATTTTGAAGTCGAAATTATGTTTTAGTATATACAATAATTATTACAATTATGCCGTCAAAGTTTTTATAGTCATAATCTAAAACGTGACAAAAAAAGACAGGAATCATGTATAAATTTGTAAACGATCATCCATAATGCTCTTTTTCACAGCCGCATCGAATTCGTCCATTGAACCTGCTATCTTTGTAGATAATGGTAGAGAATTCCATATTTTTGCAGTGGAAAATAAAAACTCCTTTTCACCCAATCTTCCGGGAGGCACTTTGACCTGTACATTAAGGAAATACCGACTCTCATGATCATTTATTCTTGTAATTTATTCGTCCATGAACTGCATGCACTACAACTGCAGGTATTTGCTAGTTAGTTATCCATTCTTCGATGTACACATTTATTCGAATCATGCTTGAAATTGTCTATTAAAAATTCAATTCAAATTCTAATTGTAATCCTTGTCGTCCAGTACTTTGTCAATTTGTTGTCATTTTCATTCATTAAATGCAGTCCAGGGCATTCAAATACGAATTTATCGCACCTTGGAAGGATATAAGTGATGGAAGAAAAAATTACCATTTAAAACGATAATCGCTGACGTTACAACAACGTTAGCCTAAGACTCAGTATACGTTACAAAAATATTTTTACAAAATAGTTGAGGGTTAAATAATTGTTTAGAATTTTAGTGTCAAGATGTAGAATTATATAGATGATTTTGTAGTATTTGGGAGGAACCCTTTAGTGCTATTATTCCGACGTCAACGGCCAATTGTTTCGGCAATTCAAATTTTTCACGGAATTCTTCAAAGAATGTAGTTATGGTTCCTCTTGCTCCCACTAAAAGTCCTATCACTTTCAGGTGAGGAAGCTTATACTTATAAAAATAATTTACAGGCTTCTGTTGTACCAAAAAATGTATTGTTTCTTGATTTCCGATTTAGTATGCATGCATCGTAATCGTGATAATATACTAGTTGTATCTTGTATCTTATTCAAAGGAAGACTGTAATTTAAGATTTCCTGAACTGGAATCCGAATCGGGGAAGATCCGGGTTGGGTAGTTAAGAAAACAACCAGTCAATATTTTTAATAATTAATATAATTGACACATTAATTTACAATTGCCTTGGAATGGTATAATATCGTCCCATGTTTGTTCATGTTCGTATAGGCTTTTTTCGTTGTTTTGAATTTTGGTTTAAAAAGTTATGTTGTATCCCTAGTAGTAGCGAGAAACTACAAGAAGGAAACCCTACTGTTTAAAGCAACCATCGGATATTGCGGATCACAGCCTTGGGCCAGTACCACTATACTACAGACTCATTTTCAATTAATTAAAATCTGAAAAATTGACTGAAATTATGAATTCCGTCATTTCCGTCCCCCAGCAATCCAATTTCTGGTGCATCCGCGACCTCTAATGCTAGAATTCAATGATTTCCTTCAGCCCGCGTTTTTGTGACTTTCTTTTCCTTTGAAACTTTGGAGTCGTAAGGTCATCGTCATCTCCACTTTTCTTTCACACATTTTTAATTCTTCTGAACTGAAACTCAAACAAAGGATTGGTCAGGTCAAGGACATCAAGGTCAACAAACTAAATTAGTTGCTGAATTCTTCTTCTCCTCGGTTTCGTGTTTTTCCCCTACTTGTGGTGTATATTCATTCACCAATCTCATAAATTTTACTTCTATTTTTTATTCGTGAGTTCCAATTCTGTCTGAATTCTTTTGTCACAATTGTCTAAAGTAACCAAGTAATCACTGATCAGAGTTCTTGCTGATCTTACGACGAAAAAGGAATGAAAATGGTGAAGAGGAAGAGTGCCGCACTTTTGGATTCAGACAGTGACTCAGATGGCTCAGGATCTGGTTCTGATTTGGGAAAGGTGAGGTCATAAATAAATTAATTAATGATAGAATTATTTTTAACCTAATTCTAATTAATTCCGGGAAATACGGCTAATCTTAATTCAGATTGAATGTTTTATTCACAATTCACAGTTATTTATTTGGCTGTTTGGTTAATTACAGTAGTGTACAAATATTTGGAGTTAAATCACTAATTTCCTGCTTCTACTTTAGGCAACTTATCACAGTCCAGGGCTTCGTTATTCAATTTTACCAATATTTAATTTACAAAGATATTAATACAAAATAATTTAAACCAACAAATGCATTAATAAAAGAACTCCAAGTTGGTAAGTTATACATCAACTGACTCATACGTGTTCAGCTATGGTATGTCGCGAGGGGTGGTGGTAAGAATCGAAGAAAGGGGTGGGAAAAGCGCATAGAGC